>OX246741.1:6890456-7166410 GCA_945910005.1 Isoperla grammatica
GTTGTGTTGTACAGTGCACACGTTGTGCGGTCTTCCTGATTTATAGGCCACGACTCGACTCGACTCGACGGTGAAAATGCATCTCAACTTGGTTCGTGTATACGTCTATTAAACTGACCTCAACCTTTACTTCAGAGAAAGCCAACGCGCACAACCAACCTATGTCAACCTCTAGCTCGATGTTATACTATTAGCTATGCAGTTAGCGAGCGGGTTATTAGTAAATACCTTACGGAGACAAACAATGCATAAACATGAGGCAATGTACAGAGAGGTTCAGTTTAACAAGTCAATCCGTGCGGTGCTTTGAACGTTTTCATTGCGATTTAACGACGGGGGTTAATTGAATATTTTGTCATTCTATATATTCGTTAATTTGCAAGTTCGTTTTTAATTTATTTTGAGATGTTCTTCCTTTGTTTAACTCTCATTATTGTTTTGTTTTGTGATACTTAATAACACTCCGCTAACGTTCCATTAATAATGTTTCAATTCCATGCATTCAACAAATTGGAAAGGAAGTTTTTCTTCATTGCATAAATTATATTCCTAGCTTGAATAGTTTGGATAAAACCAATCTAATAAATTATTAAAGTGTGGTACTTTGAGCAATAATTTATCTGCTCATAGTCGTTTCTATATGGCTAATATCAACTTCAGTCAGTAAAAGTGGATGACAATGTTCCAGGTCATAAATTTAAGAAAGTACCTAACATCTAAGAATTCTTCAAAAGCAGCAGGTGGCGTCTTATCGAATTTTCGTATAAAATAAAAATATTAATACAATACATTCACGTTTCATTTCCACGTATAATTTAATAAGACTAAGCGAGGAGCTGCAATGACATGGGTTATGATTTTTACGAGTTTAGCCACCACGAAGGAATTGACATACACGATACCACCCAATGATCTATACCAGTGTTTGCAACGCTCAGCGAGCATAGCGTGGGTTCGACCCTGTGAGACCGCCATAGCACAGGAGTGGCCGAGTGTGAACATAAGCCGAGTACAGGGTAATATGACACTTAAGTGTCGACAGCATCAGCATTACATTAGCGGCGCCGCCCTAGATCAAACACGTCGACCTATACATTTACATTGTCCTAGACTCGATCTTTTCTATGACACTCATTTCTTTGTCAAGCGTTTCGTGCTGAAAGTCGTCTCTTATACTCTTAGAGTGAGGCGTGATTCTTCATTTTGGTTCTTCACTAAAGTCGCTCCACAGCAACCTTGTGGATGCTGACGTCATAGATGAGTGAGTCTTGGGCCAACCAAATGCCAGTATTTGAAAAAACCACCCACTGATTGGCTCTGACTCACTCATCGATGACGTCAGAAATCACTAGGTTACTGTGAACGATTAGCTTAGTTTATTTTAATTTAAAAATTATTTTCAAAATGTGCACTTTTCGGCGCCCATTATCTTTCAAAAAAACAAATATCTTATATTTTGAACTCTTCTTTCAGAGAAGAAAACTAATTTTCCCTTCTGCAAAAAAGTTATGTTGAGCTAGGGTAATAGGATAGCCACAACTCAGAAACTTCCATGTAAGTTGCAAGGCATCATCTTACTCCTCATTTTTGATGACTCAACATTATCGCAAACCTCTTCAACGACGCCATAGACCATCGACGTGGATGTCGTTACCACGCGAGGGGTAACCTATCGCGACCGTCGAGCTTTTGTGTCATTTTTATAAATTTGAAGCCCATTTTCAACGCCAAGGAACTAAATTCCGAATATAAATCTCACGTTTATAGGGGTAGAAATAATGCATGCAAACGACGCGTATCTTCGCGTTTCTCTCCAGTAAAACAGCCTAATGTCGCCTTCGTCGCCACAGGTTGTGCAACAGTTTCATCAAAGAACTTGTTACTATTGAGTTCTTTGGTTTCATCCCGGTTGATTCCACCGCCTTCTCGCTAATCTCATTACTAACACTCTTATCTCCGCGAGGACGGATGGATGCCGAGCGGCGCAATATTGATTGGATGACGTCACGTCACGTGATGTGGGATACAGACGTGTTGTCATGACAACTGGGGCGCGCAGGAATACAAGATGCACGCATGCAATCACGACACCTTTGATTTGCACCCGCCGGAAGTAAGTAAGCTTTTGATGGGTGAACATTCGATTAGGGGAGGCAATGTTGATCCTTATTTTATTTACAACTCGGGGCTAATCTACTTGTTAACCCCACATTTACCCTTTACGCATGAGCGTCTCTTTTGAGTTTGACTGGCTCGATGTTTTTAGCACAGTCAATAGTTTGAAGGTCGAGTTCTATTGTGAATCCCCATTAGGATAAATTAAACACAACCCATTCTACGCGTGCGCACTCTATTCATTTGCCAAACCGCTTTAGGTCTAATTAAAACAATAATTTTTTTTTGCGTTTGACTACATCGTTCGATGTTTTTAGTAAAGTCAATAGTTTCAAGGCCGTGTTCTACTTTATACACGTGAATCCCCTTTAGGATAAATTAAACATATCATTCAAAGGTTTGTTTTTCGTCGTTTACAAAACGAGTTCATTAGAATAATTAGATTGGATGCTTGTAAACACACAACACAACTAATGAAAACATGGAAACACGGTTCTTTCCGTCTGTCCTTGAACTACATAATAATGGCGACTGTAATAACATTGTTCCAACGGAGGAAGTGTTTTACTTTTAAACATCAACAATGGGTGATGTTGCTTACTTCGTTCTCGTCTCACAAGATCTCGTATAAACAACAATGCTAGATTGTCAAGGTTGTCTCACTCAGTGTTATAGCTACCTCAACCACCTCGTCACGCTGACCGAAGATTGTAAGAACATTCAAGTAAATACACTAGACTCGATTCATTTTAAAGAACCACGCACGATGCGGTACGATATAAGATAAAGGCAATATATCTTAAAGTTGCACGATTCGCGAACTCCCCTTCTAGACTTTATAAACGCTTTTTGGTTTCAGAATGTATATATTTGGATTAATTTTGTTTACGTTTACAACGCATGACATTTGTATGTTGTATGGAAATGTTGTAATAATGTATTATTGGATTAGAATCTGGATGTGTGTGTAAAATATATACATGTTTAATCTGTAAAATAGCAAAAACGTTTCGATTTTGGCAAGACGATATTGAAAATGTGTTTATTTACCATAGTTTCAAGTGCAACTAGATTTTCTTTCCCCTCACTCTTTATTCTTTGGATTATTAGTCGACTGATTACTCAACCATTAGACCATATTATAACGGCAGGGGGTGATTTGAGAAAAATTACAATTAAGAAGACTTGGAAGGAAAGGGGAGAACTTAATTTCGTCGCCTCTACAAGTGAGAGTTGCCGTGGGTTAAATTCTACCCCGGACTCAGATGGGGATGACACCCTTTGTAATAATTTACTAATATCCAGATTCAAAGATCAGAATATGTTCCTCGACATCGTCCAAAAACAAAACACTCAAAACAAAGTTCTATAACACGGAACATTGATTTGCAAGGCTCTAGATCACATGACTGTTGAGATTAGGACTGGAACGCGATAGGGTCAAAGAAACAGTCACACGCTTTGATTCTTAAAACCTCAAGTATTTTACGTCAATAAAGTTGTAGCTGACCCTTAAACTCAGTTATGAAACTCCAGATATACAATATAGAAATCACCTTCTGTCGCTTATTGAGGAAAGGTGCTATACAAGAGTTGATTGGTTGGTTGGTTTGGTGGTTTTTTGTCCTGATTTTCTATCGTTTTCACTCCGAGTAGATGTTTTCCTTGATTCCGGCCATTATTCCCCCTGAGGAGATCTACGGTTGTTGATTGTGTTGGGGGGGGGGGGGGGGAGGGGAGGTTCTCGTCCCATTAACGTAATAGATTCACCGGTTTGTTGTTCATGTCAACTTTATTTGTTTTCCACTTTGGGAGTTAGCGTACGTGTGCGTGCTGCGGCTATTTGTTGTTATATAGTTGCATGTTGTTCTTGGATTCTCTCTGCGGAGACTGCCAGTGCCATGTGTCAGGCAGTCAGGCAGTCAGGCAGTCAGGCATGGTGGAGATCCCCCGTGAGACGGCAGACCACAACACTAACAAGACTAGAACTGTAGAGGAGATTTAGCTAATGGGAGAGACCAGGAGCTACGGGGTAACTAGGGAGGGGAGTAATCAGAAATAATTTGGGGCTGGCTGAAAGTTACGTTATGTTTGAAGCCTAGGAGTGTAGGAGAAGAGAGGACACAGCCCTTATTTACCTTTGTATTCAGGCAGAACGAAATTATACAAAAATAGTATTTTTTTGTATTTAAAATTTGTTTTTTTGCGCCATAGCGTCGACCAATAACAAAATAAAAAGTTATATTTTGCACTTTATCCACTTTATCTTTATACTTTTACGTTAACTTTATACTTTTTACCACAGTTTAAATATATGTGTGCGAAGTTACACTTCATGTGAATATGAGATGAGTGATCGATTGTATGTATTTGTTTTAGTTATAACTTGGCTTCGTGTGAACCGAAGATGCGTCAATATTTTCCAAGTTTACACATTTTGCATCCGAGAAAACAATCTGTCATATTATTTTCAGCAATATTTCTCCCGTCTAAAACAGTCCCGGCTTGCGTTACGTTAATCTTACGTTATTTTTCATGTTTTCCTTATCTTCTCAGACTGTATATTTTGTAATTTTTCTTGATACAAGACACTCGGTTTCCAGAAGCTCTCGAACGATGCAGCATAAATCACTGCGACGTCTCAGTCATGTTTTGATATGTTAATAAAAAGCAATCTCGGCGTTTTATTCTCGTATACCGTGTTTCCTTATTTACCATGACAACAGGCCAGTGTGGTGTTCAACCCCTCAGTATGGGTGGCCGCCATACAACACTGAGCAACGCATCAAGATTTTTTAAGATGATTCCTACGCGGAGTTTGGTTTCGCATTAGCGAAACCAATGAATTTAAAACTGACAACAATTGTAATTGTTACGATTGTCATGTCAACAATAAATTAACACTAAAGTATTAAATTAATCACAAGTAACAATTACAGCATTTGAAAGTTTTTAAATGTATTGTTTAGTTGGTTCAAAACCAAATTCCGCGTACGAAACGAATCACTTATTCAAATCTTGAAATGTTCTCAACATATCAATGAAATTTTGCGCTACCAACTCAGCATTAGATTCATTATAACACAGCTTTGTAAACACACTCATCGAGAAAGGCTTTCATCGCCATCTGAATATAACGGGTATCGTAATCCTAGCTGTCAATACTCAACGTGAATTCCACTCAAACTGTGCACAAAAGATACACGTAACTCCCGATCGATGTACTTTACATCCAACAAATAGGGACACACTTTAATATATCTCCACTTTCAACTTGTAACACAGGGCCTGGATTCACAAAGATGCGTAACTCTTAAGTTGTCCTAAGTTAGGCAAATCCTAGATAAATCAAGATAAATCATCTCTGAGTATTAGGCTACTACACATTCAAAAATAAATATTATTAGTTAAATTGTTGTTATTGTAATATAATTTATCTTTATGACATTGCAGAACGACATATACGAGTGATTTATATCACTAAGATTTGCCTAAACTAGGACGTCTTAGCACTTAGGCACCTTTGTGAATCTGGGCCCAGGTTTTCATAGGAGCGAGCGAGCGCACGCACCACTGTTTATACCCAGACACTTGCTCGGGTTATAATAAAAAAAAAGACAAACGACGTCACAAATGGGGGTAAAAATAGAAGGGTAGCACTCCCTCATTATTCGCAGGTCGCGTGGGGTTGGGGTTGGTTTTAGTCGTTGCCATGGCTACGAGAAGAAATCTCCGTCGCGTGGGTGGGTTGGATGCTGTGTAGCTGAGCTGTAGCGGAGAGCTACCGCTACCTAGGGGGCGCCCCCGCAGACACAAGACAAGTCATGCCCAGGAAGTGAAGTTATATTGCATTGAAAATACGCGATCCGAATGATGATGGGTCCGGGTTGGCTCAAGACATCCCCTTTAGAATGTCGAATCGATATTTTTGCGTGGGGGCGATGTTTGTGTGGCCGCGGTTAGTAAACAATTTATCCGCCAGGACACGTTTCTGTTTGGATATTGTCGCATATATAGCTAGGCCTAGCCTACCCCAGGAGAAAACTTGTGTGTGCAATCTTATACAATCACGGCTAAGAATAGTGAGTATGCAGGTACGGTACACTCCGGGACAAAAGGTTGTTACATGAGTGGGTGGGTATGAGACAAATCACGTTCACTAAAGTCATTGATTCATAGTTGTGGTAGAGTCATGAACTATATAGATCATAATATCAATTGAAAACTCTCCTGTAGTTGAAACTGATTTTAACTTCAACGAAGAAGTCATAAATAAACAAGTCGTGAAAATTATAGAAGTTTTCATTGTGAAGTACAATCGACCGAAAATTTACGAGTTTTTTTGTTCAAATTTGATAATACATCTCTAAAAGTAAAAAAATTGAAGTTTTAACGAGATGACGAGTAAGTGAATAAAACCGTGTCAAATTTCCTAACGAGTGACAAAGTGCTCTGACCCTGCAAGTACAAAAAGTCGACACGAGCTCCGAAAGTTGAAATGGAAACGATTTAGCTGTGGTACAGTCGGATCTAAAAGTTTGTGCACCACGTCGTTGCGTGGGTGTGAGAAAGTACTATGCAGTATGCACATCACGAGGTGTACCAAGCATGGATGTATGTGTGTGTGTATGGAATAGAAATACCATCAACTTTGGTACACTCGGAGACAAAATGTGTTGGCACGACGATGCACGAGAAAGTAACGTATGTACGCATTACAATAGTCTTGGGCATTGATTATCATCAGTCGAGGTACAGTGCGAGACAAAACGTGTGGGCGTGGGAGAAATATATACAGGTCACGGGGTGTAGAATGTGCCTATACATACAGGACGTATTTTGTACCGGAGCATAACGTGAATGGAAGGTTCATTTGTTGGAAATTGTGTGGAACATGTGTCCCGTATTCTTTAGAAATTCGGTTAACTAAAACTGATCAAATTAGAAAAAATATCGTGATTGTTAAATTATTTATTGGGAGACCTGTGTAAAATCGTTTATTTGTGAACGTTCGAGGCAGTTTATTTTTAATTCTGTTCATAAAAAATATATAATTTACAATTTTAAGGGACGTATATTTAAGGTTTTTATTAGGCTTTTATAATTGAACACAAAGCAAAATGTGTACATCCATTGTGTCTATCCATTCAGTTATAAAGCTGATGTGACAAAGGGGAACAATAAATTCAACTTCACAATGAAGACAATAATAGAAACACTGAACTGAACATAATAAAACAAAAAATTGCAACTAACCAAGTACCAACACGAATAACAAAACCAAGTACACCAATGACAGAGAGAAAATTGAAAATTACATCATAAATATAGGTAAAAGAAAAAAAAATGAAATAACAAATGTACATAACAGGAACTACAAACCAAGTACCAATGAACGAGAGAAAATTGAAAATTATATCATAAATATAGGTAAAAGAAAAAAAAATGAAATGAAAAATTTACATAACAGAACCGACCGAAGATAAGTCGGCTGCGGGTCCAGTACAGCCGTGAGCAATGAGCTTAGCCACGGTACAGTCATCGTCAAAAGTGCGTGGGCGTGGGAGAATAGATCACGATTGGTTGCAGACACGGCGACCGTTGAGTCGGACAAAGTCGTGATAGCCTCGTACCCCAAGTCGTGAGCCTCGTACCCCATACTAAACGTGAGACGATAATCGTGTTGTGTAACCGTCGATTGTTCTATAACACAATAACTTACTGCGCGGGGTTTAGTTTATTGTGATGAATGGCGAGACTTGAGCTAACTTATTTTGCTACGATCGACGTTATTATAATACAACGTTTTAGTATAGCAGGTAAATAGGCGATAGTCTTTGTAGATGAAACGCGCAAATGAGAGCGTTCCAAACGGATCGTTTGAAAAAACGTGTGAATTTAAGTTTTAACGGTTTTTTAGACATGTTTAGATCATATTCAAAATCCAAAAAATTGAATCAAGAAAAATATTTAAACTAGATTATTATAAAAATCCACACAATCATGATATTTATTGAAGTGGATACCTACATGAGTTATTGCATTAGATCAAATCAAAACGTTTAAGATACCACTAAAAGTGTCTGCTTTGATCAAAAGTTGTGATTCTGATTTTAGATTATCTCGAGATCGTTACATAATATTATGTAGTCGTGCATCGTGAATTTCGTTCAAGATATACTTATAAATATCGAAGATCGATAGGTTCTCATGTGCACTCTTCATTCTATATATTAGCTACAGAAAACCAGTCATATAGTAAGAAAAAAATTACTTATTTACAATCAATGTATCAATTGCTAGTTTTGTGCATGACAGGGTTGGGTTTAAATGAAAGAGAAAAACCATGCAATTATGGTATGTTTATTTCGAATACAGTATCGGATTTTTTTTTAAGAACTTCTCTGCATTTATCTGATTGTGTGTATGCTCATAGTCAAATGAGTGCTGAGGAAGATAGTGAGTTTTATCAGGATATTCAGGAGTGTCAGGAAACAACATAAAGTCATGGTTGCGATTGATACTAAACAGCTTCAATTCTATTCATCCACATTACAAAATGAACCATCATTTTTCCAGATTAGAACTATAGTCAAGTTCAAGACGAAACTCTACCGTGCCGAATGGTTTAGTTTAGCCATGGGAACGGCGAGCGTGAAGGTATAAAAGTAAATTGCTCTACACGTAACATAATGAAAGTAAAACGTAGGAAAGGAAGTTTATGGTAATGTAATTGCATGATTTATGCATAACGTTATAACCTTGATCTAGCTGGATAGAATGTTCATGAGATTTAACACGGGACAGCTCACAACACAAACCAAAAACAAGGAGCATAAAACAATTGTTTGCGAGAAGTCAGTTCTCAAATAAAATTCGTCTTCAGAGGAGAAGAAGAAACAATCCACTTCTAATGTCGTATTCATATTCCTCAACAAACAACTCGTGAAACATTCATCGTTCATTCAGCGCCGACATTCTGTTCCAAAGAAGTTGGAGGGTGTTGGTTTCTCTGTTCTTTGACTTGACATTTATCTGGTAAACACGATAAATATTAATTAAGTCATTAGCGTATTAACCCCTGGTTTCACGAAATAATAGTACCGACTCCCGAGATTATGAGATTTGCTCCAAACAAACATGGCAAGGTAGGAGACACCACGGTACCAATCCGAAATTATTAAATCGTTTTTATTGTGTATCCTGAAACGAATTTACTGAACAAACAGTTTCGAATTCAAGCAGAATTCGTTTGAGGATATACAATAAAAAGTTACAGAATATGGCTCCAGATGCTAAGGTGAATCAACAACAATATAGCACAGATAAACTATGAATTAATTAAACATTGCAGTTAATAGAAAACCTGATTTAGCTAATCTCAAATGCATTAACACTATTCCTCAGATTATTAAATGTTTTCATTAAACATTACTCCTACAATACATAATGTTTTCTAACACTTATCTTGTTCGTTATAGATGTTATCCTAAGATTACCGTTAATCTCAGGATTACGCGTTATGAAACTGGGCCAAGACATGATTTCACCCAGCTCAGCTATTATCTCTAGGTAGATTGAATGTTAATCAGCAGATTACCAGCTCATTTCACTCCACCTAGACGTGGTTATTTCCGGTTATTTTAATAAATCAAAACACTATCTAAAGATGGGTATTAGTCCATGACTTATAATTATAATGGGCCAGTAACATCGTTGGAGAGCAGGTCTGTGATTCTCATGTCCGGTGTTTGAATTTGACGACAAATACAATCATACCAACAATGTAAAACTAAACAAAGACAAAGTCTGAACCCGATGTGTAAAAATGGTGACTTACAGCCGATTTCCTGGGGTATAGTTTATTGGTACTGCACTGATTTACAAGCAAATGTAGGTCCAAAATCCATCTTTAGAGTCATCTGAACAGGGGCACAGATGAAATATTGTGCACTCTAGATCAGGATTTATATTAACAATAATATAATTGATTGACAAAATAATTCGTACGTTGCATATGGGTGAGTAACCGAATAAAAACACAGAGGAAAAGAACATCAGTGTTGTTTCATGTCAAGGTTCTCTAAATCCCCTGGCGGAGGCTCGTCGAACTTGCGGGTATGCTACCTTTCATGTATTTGATTAGCGGAACTCGATTCTTTGTGTATATTTTAATTGATTGAGTCAAGAAGTTGGATCTTTGCCCACGAGAAATCTTAAACAAAGACGCACGCTTCGTTCTTCTGCGAAACCGACGTGTCACCCATCAGTTAGCACCCTCCCCCCCTACATGTTGAGTCATGCGGAGGCAATGGGCCGAAGCCGATTCGATTCTCACTTCCGTGAAACAGTGCGAGGGTGGGGTGAGCTTAGATCCGCGCGGATTTGCGTTCCGCCACCCCGAGATTCAATTGTTGCAGTATTTTCTATAATGTATTCACTTCCTGCCAATGTTTTCTTTCTCCTTTTTGAAAATATGCCAGAATATAATATTTTTTATTGAAGAAACGTATGTTAATATTTAAGAAACTTTGTGTGAGATTTTTTATTTATTTATGAATATTTTAATTCGTTTATTGATCACAATGCGGATAACATCTTACAACGATTTTTAACAAAGGCAATAACTATAATTTCTATACAAATAAGTAGATATATCAACAGCTTATAGATATCGAAGAAGTTGAAGTACGAGACATGAAATAGTGGGCAAAACTAAACAATAGATGAATGAACAATAGTAAGGATGAATTAGACAGGGCTGATGCATATAATAAAATAATAATAATAATAATAATAAATGGACTTTATTTGTAAAACAGTGTACATTTTACAAAACGGCGAGGTTCGAGCATGTTGCTCGCTCTTCCACCTCACCTTGCACTGTATATGGTATGGCTTCCATGATTAGTTACAAAATACAAAAAATGACAATTAGTCTAATCATTATTATAACTATTCTAGATTAACACTAAAAAACCTCATAATGAAATTAATAATGTAAAAAATAGACGGTCGAGGAAGCAAAGAATACTGTAAGACTATGAGTGCCCTTCAGTGGCGGAGGATACGAAGGATGGGCTCGGGGGCAGTTGCCCAGGGGCCTCTAAAAGGGCAATTAAGGTCATACATCGTTAATTTATTAAGACAATTTTACAAATGTCATCTCAAATTAATGTTCTCTTGGCGGGCTCGGCTCGCCGCTTCTCAACCATCATACAAATATAAATCATCAGATATGCGCTTGAACATTACTGGCGTTCTTTACTTGCTACTTATTTCAAAATCAGATATTTTATACCATTGTATTGTAAACAAAAGCCACTTCTAGACGTAACAGAAAGAAGCGAGGGGGCACTAAGATCTTTGCCCAAGCGCTCTGGAAAGTTTACTGCCTGAAGGAAACATGTTTGTGATATGACTACCTGTAACGGGACAAGTTGTAAGCAGCACAAACGTTGAAACGTTTATGACAGCTTTGCAATCAGTAATAATAATAACAATCAGACAATGTGATTGAGTTTGTGGTTGAACACAATTTACACGTAACAGTAAACCAACTATCTCACTGTAAAAATAGGGTATATTTATTTTTCAAATGTAGACTTGTTCCACGTGCAGGTGCCATGCAGGTGCACCGTAAGTTGCGGTGCTGAATGCACAGAAAAAGTGCATTAACTGCATTCACCGATAGCCAAAATAATCATGCATGACCTTACTTTAATTGAAAACATTTCTATGCGTGCATGCACAAAACATTGCAGTGGAGACGATGAAATAGCAGATAATATGTATATTTACATTGTAAATTCATCAAGGCTAGGAGTAATGTTGTTACAGTGAGCTGTCTTCACGTCGGCTATAACAGGAACATTTTTAGTCGACCTTTTAAATGAGACCCGGTATTGGATGTGATATATTTTAGTTCTCATAAAACCACAACTCGCTTATTTGTGTGTTATTCTATCAAATAACATAAATATACATTACCCCACATGATCGGCGACCTACGTGCAATATTTATTAACGAGTAAAAACTTGAATTTCTTAGAAGTAAACTTCTTGGAAGGAACCTGTCATGTCGAGCTAGTGAATGGGATTGAGAAGAGTCGAGAAAACTAATTGCCATGAAATTGCCATTAAGTCCAATTAAGGGGTGTCTTTCATAATTATTATCTTCTCTAGAAACCTCCATGACAAAATCATTAACGCGATCTCGCTTCGAGTGGTATTATATTCTCTCGTAATTGGATTTGAAGTCTCCGTCTATAAGCTTAACAAAACACTTTGGCTAAGCTTCATTTTAATGTAAAAATTAATTAAGAATGTGTTGAATATTGATTTAGACTTTTAGAATGTTCAATAGTATACTTGGGTAAGATGAAGTGCAAGGTTTTTTGGGTGTTTTTGCAAAAATATACGTGATTAGGGCCGCATTCAAGGATGGTAAAGTATACAACTTCAAAACTGACTGCGTTTAGCGTAAAATCACATAAATTGATCAAAATTCAATACATTATGAATATATTACAGATGTACGTTATAATTTTATCAAACGCCTTCTTCAACGAAAAATACTGAATTATTAGGTACGCTTTTCAATCAGAAAAAGGGTTAAGATCGATTCTACGGGAACTTTTGCACTGAACACTCACAAACACTTATGAAACCGAATACGAACCACACAGAAGCACAACTGATATTGACATAACGAGGAATCGAATCCGGAACTCTCAAGATCTAACACAGAAGTATCTCGATCTAACACAGTATTGAATATTAACCTTTACAATGGAAGCAGAAATAAACCTCAAAATCTAACGGGTTCACAATATGAATTTAACTTGCGCATAACCGGAAATAAAATCAATGACCCTAACAGGTAAGGTCAAGTTGGATTTGGTAAGGTTACGTTACGCGTAAGACCGTTTAAACAAGTTGACTCGATTTTTCCAGACCTAATGATACATATTGTATGTTTTAACAATTATTTAATGTCTATATCCTATTCACTTATAAAACTTATTTACAAACGAGGACAATAAACAAAATCAAACAATTTACTATAAAACAATTAGAAACACTAAACAAAATGCTACTATGCTGTACTTAGGTTCTATCTCTGTACTGTAGTATCATTTTAATTCCTTCTCTAACTGTACAGTATTTCGGTTGGTACACATCAAATAGTTTTTCTACATTCCTCCTACACCATATGAGTTCCATTACCCGTTTCCCGGATCAAAAGATGCCCTTCACGTCCTTGAAGGTTCACCCAATGAAAACGCGTGCTACAGTCAGTGACTGAATGAGAGACAATCTAGTTAAAACATCTTCCAGACGCGGATAACTTTTTTGCAGACATCGACTCGTTGTAATTGGTCGTTTTACTTTTCAGTGCATCTCTTTGTTCCTCTGGCCGAGTAAATATTTTACCCGTAATGATATTCGCGTGCACGACTAAGATCTGTTTTTCGAACACTTCATTCTGTTTGATTTAAAACTAAAAAAAAAAAAAACAACAATCGATTCGGTTTATACACAAGGCCGGCCGGGCAAGCGCACTCGTGCAATTACAAACCATCGTGCGTTCTCACTGCTTTTCATTTTATTTCATTTCAAAAGAGAATGCAAATGAAAAAAACACAGTATCAATTTGATTTGAAAACGTTCTGTGTTTACGCTTGAAGCAATTGGAAGGTGAATTTAATAATGAAAGCAGACAATTACGTGAGCGCAATGAGAGAATCCAAGAGATGTATTATAATAATATGGTATGGCGTTACGTCGACCAATGGAATTAAATCTTTAGAGTGCGGTGGTCATTCTTTGGCTGGATGACGCGTGTCCGTGGTGGGTCCATACAGTACGGTGACCGCTCGTAGACCGCTTTAAAACTTTCTTGTTTCTCATAATGACCCTCTAAATCATCAAGAACAAACAAATGTTAAATCAAGGTTAACAAATGATCTTGACGTGTCAATGAACATTTGAAAATTGTTTTTAGTTGGTATATATATTTGCATGTTCTTGAATGCTTAGAGTACCGTCTGACAAAGATGTAAACCAACGGAAGGGGCCATAGGTAATTTTTAAAACGGTGTTGTGCATCAAATATAGACATCTTGAAAAGCCAAAAGATTTGATGATTTTAGGTGGTTTCGCAAAAATTTACAGTCAAAAAACAAATTACCGTTCTTATTTATAAGTAACTAAAGAAACCTCTACCACGCTAAGAGAATAATCAGGGCGATGGTTTCTACCTTCAAGCTCCTTCAAGAGTATTTTTCACCCACGTTATCTCACACCAAGCAACACAGCTGCAGTCTACTACCTTAAAGTAGGCAATCATTATTTCCACCATAACTTATCACATCGTAAACGTGCGCCGTTATCTCACATAGGCCTAGTAATAATGTACGCACGCACTTCACGCAAACATTCGCGCGACTAAGAAGAAATTGGCCCAGCGATATTTACTATGCACGACGACGAACAATTCCTACCAACCAAACCACGAGAATAATATCACTCTTCGTAATGACACAGTCTGCAAAAGTCAAAGTCAATAATGCCATTTTGTAAATAAAAAAAAATAAAAAAAACGCGAGGAGAGAAAATATATATATATGCACCTTTTATCGTGACTTGAAAATTACCTCTCTTTCATTTCTCCATTTAAAATTTCTCTTCAAAAGACTTCTTTATGTTCCAAAGATGAAAAGTGCTCTCCCCTCTTCCCGTTTCACCCCCCCCCTTCCACGTCGTCGCATTCACAGTTCCAGACGGCGTTTTGTCTCCAGTCCCCCGAACGTTCATACTTCATGTACAACGACGCCAGCAAACCCATTAGCCCCGGCCATGTAATCAGTAATGCAAATCTTAATTTATGATTTGTTCTACCTTGTTAGATCAGATTGAAAACAACGAAAATTTCCACAGCGCGGAAAATTATAGCCTTACGTAAATATTACTACAGCGTTTGGTTGGATTGCACAGAAATACGAGATGAGATGGTCGGCCACAGATATTGTCACGTGACCAAGTGAAACTGCTGGACTAACATCCCAACTGTGTCGCTATAGCTACATTTTATGCCTGCATAGGACGACACGTTGTGAAAATTGCTTTTCTACAGTTTCATTACATTTTCGCAGTGCTCGAATTAGAAGAGGGTGCGGGGATGATAGAACACATCATAGAAAATGTATTATTCAGGGAACCTCCCCCCCCCCCCCCCCCTTCCCATCACAATATAACACGTTTTGACAGTCCCACAGTAAAGAGGTAGGTGAATAGTATAAAATTACAACAGAGAGGGTAGAAATATCGCAGCTGAGATGCATGGATTGAGTATCCAGTGTGATCTATATTCCAAGACAAAGTTCCCATAATATGCCCCCCCCCCCCCCTCAATCTTTCTCTTTCACCAGACTATCATTACAATATACAAGCTACCGGTCCAAGTTCTTATCTCTTGAAAGTGTTCAAGATATCTATGTATAGATTGAATCAAATCAATCATTTGTAAGATTTCATTAATATATAGTATTTTCTTTTATTATTTTATCATTCTTATAGTGTTCTAAGGAAGGAACGGTATGACAATCAACAAACATGAAAGTAATTACCTGCAAATAAGCTGTTTGGTGGATTACAAAGGATTTGGCAACTTTAAAACAAGTTTTTGGACGAATAAACAGCTATTTGCACATATTGTAATAGGGACTAACAGGGGAAGTATCCCTTGCAGTTTTTACATTACTAGCGATACAGACAACAATTTACCAGCATCACATTGGTGAAGAAGATACTGTTGTGTACATGCAGCAAATTACCCCCCCCCCCCTCCCCCACCCGTCCCCCAGCACGTTCGGTGAAACTTCCCATGAAACTCCTGATCGGGTTTCTACTTGTTTAATATACGAAATGAGGAAAGACACAAGTCTCCACCACTGTTTTCAGAGCATTCATTTGTGAGAAACAATCAGTGAAAATAAACAAAACTCGAGGTAACTTAATAAGAACGAAGACTTATCGCGTGAGTAGATGTTTCACGCGAATCTCTGCCGATAACGCGGTTAACTCGGTCCAGATAGGAAGCGAGTGCTCGTGTCCTCTTAATATAGACTTAGCAGAACGTCGAGATAGGAAGCGAGTGCTCGTGTCCTCTTAATATAGACTTGCAGCTATTCTGATTCATCCGTTTCCAAGATTCGGTCCAGCCCACAGCAGTGCTCGCTGTATAAGCTGTAATTACTTTCAATACGTGTCTCTGCATTCAAACACGAGATACTCGTCGAACATTCTTATATGCGGACATTTTGAAACTTTTTAAGATAAAAAATTGATTGGTATGAATTATTCATGAAGACAAAAATATCAAGAGTTTTACGTCGATACGTTTTATTTCTGAGAAGAGTGTCTATTATCACAGGCAGCGTTAAAGACTGAGAAAATGTTGGAGATTTTTTGTGATTTTCGTTAGTTGAGTAGTTGAGTTAAAACGTCGTTTAGAACGAAAATTGAATTTATGAATTAAGATTATAAACGGTTTTAAAAAAACAATGCACGTTTCTTCCGTTTGAACGATAGCAGACAATTTCAACAATAATCTCTCTTTCCCTACTTTTTCCAAAATAAACAATTCGTACAGAATTATTTTCAAAGCTTTTAAAGCAATACGTGGTTTCTATACCAGCTTTCGATTTAAAATGTTGTTTTCATTTGGGATTTCAAAGTACGAGCTCTAAAAGCCGAAAACCCTCCAAACACCCCCTATATTTTAGTCCCCTATATCAATGGAACACTTACTTTTCGGTATCTTAGTAACAAAGTTATTTTTGTGAAGAGAGCTCCTTTCAAGTTTTCTTGATATTTTGTGTCATGTGTGGTCATAGGAATTCGTTTTGGGTGAATCCAATGCGTAATAGTGAGGGGACGGGTTTATAGTATTCACCCTCGCCCCTCCCTCGCCCTCCCGCCCCCACCCTATCTCCAAAACATTCACCCTTACAAAAATGGGAATTATTTCCCAGTTCTGAGAATGCGAGTAAACTGCTTCTGCTTAAATTTCTAAAGAACATTTTTCCCAACGTAATTTTCAAAGTAAATTACAGAACAGGTTAAAACGGTTTGTAATGTTTACTCTTGTATTGTCACTCAATTGATCAAAAGAAACATACAATTTCTTTGTAAATTTAAAAATGCACTATTGGAAAAATAGAACACATCAAAAGTAACAAATACCAGTCTCCCCCCAACCCCATCCACAATTTTTAAATTTTACGTCGCCACATTATGGCCACTTTCGAAACACAAAATGTAAGACGTGCATCCGTAATTGACCCCAATAGCTTTGTGGTTTAAAACCCGTGTGAGTCACACACAACAAAACGATATAGAAACACAAATTCCCATCTTGTAATTGTGTAACTCTGTCCCCAGTGGCTGCGCGCGCCGCCCCCCTCCTATAATTGACCAGTCCGTGTCTGATCGCCAAGTAGGCCACCACACAGTGAGTGATGAATGTATCTACTTGCTTGAACACCCGCCCAACTGTCATCAACTCGCCTCCTAATTGATAAAACGGAAAAACCTCGGCCTTTCGTTTTTGTGTAAGAAGCGAGATTTTTCATCACTTTTTTAAATATATTTTATCAAGGGAATCCCTTTCTCGTTTATAATAGTAGAAGGTGAGCTAGACGTTATTGCCCGGGGCACACCCTAAAGACATACATTAATTAGCCATGGGCGCATCCTTTGTGAGAAACTTCGCGTGGTCGCGGGCCTTTTTTTCAGGACAAATCGATATTTGACAACCGTACTTGAGGAAAATCGTGCAGCTCGCAAGGACACGCACGGTTGAAGATGAGATGGTTATGACGTCACTTATCTGTGACGTGACGCAAGTAAAAACAGTTAGTGTCTAGGTAGAAGCAGCGCCTTCAACTAAAATGATGACGACGCGGTAAGCGTCCTTCATTTCCGTAGCTTTGCTTTCTTCTAAATATAGTCAATATTTCGCTAATCGCACCCTGTAAACGTTTTCCTGAAATTTGAACTTTTGTATGTGTGTGTGTGGGGGGGGGGGGGGGGATTGTAGACCCCTTTTCAATGAAGGGCCGCTTTGATTTTCGTGCATACTGTTAGATGGCAGTAAGAAACTTGGGTTCAACTTCAAACCAGTGTAGTTCACAGGATCCTGTTAAATCCTGGGAAAGATTTTTGGATTGACAATAATTATAGTATTTCAAAGAAAGGGCTCTAGGGCGGAGTACAGGTCCCCAGAGGTAAAAATGTTCTTCATTATTTCCAAAAGGAGACATTCACAAGACTTAAGTGTGTTGTTTTTGTTTTTACTTTTTAGTTTTCAGAACAATAACATTGCAGACTATGAACACCTGGGAGCTTCTGGCATGGGGGTACTCGTTCAGCAGAAATAGTGCAATTGATATTCTTCTCATTTGTCATCATCCAGTAATATTTCCCACTAAATAGCCGCTAGCAGCGAGTTCGGCGAGCCACATCCGCCAGGGGTTTTTGGCCAGGATGCACAGATGAAGCCCCTAATTGATTTTTTTTTTTTTATAAAAGAAAGCGTGCACAAACTCTATTATAGCACACCAGAGACTTCCCCTCAATTCCCAGGGGACATTTCAGCCCCTAGAGGATCCTGGACGAAACCTTACACACGATAACAACAACGGCTATATTTTGTGCACATGCAGATATGGTCTCAAGTTACTGGAGGTGTAAAACACCACCAAGAACGCAGGTTCGAGTCCCACATAAGGCATGGAATTTCAATATCAACTCATTGCATTACCGACCGGAAACATAAACAAATGTATTGAAATGTTGCACTGCCCGAAGAGAAGACACTCTGCAGGTGCAAGTGGACATACACACAAGTACAACAACTTGTTGCATTTATCGGGGATCGACTCAAACCATGGACTTATAATAGTAACTTCGTTATACTGGACCTGAATCAGCTAACAAATCAATGTACCAATTAAATTTCCAAGGAAAAAGGCGGTGGGCAGCCATTTTAGCCCTTAAATTTCGGATTTTGACATTGTTCACATTGTTGTTGTGACTGTTGATGTGTAATTGCTTAGCGATAGGGGCTAAAATGTCCAAGAATGTCAAAAACCGGAAATGAGAATCGCAGACGCGTATTCCAACCATGTTGCACATCCAGATAATTGTCATGCTCAAACCAAACCCAAAGTGAGAAACCAGTCACGAAAAGGTAAACAATGATTATAGACAACGAGGAGAGAAGGCGGAATTGTGTGTGTTGTTATGCGTAACGGAAGACGATAGATAAAGCCAAGAGTGGCAATAGAGTGTTTGTTTGCTGGCTTGCGTAACCACGTGTTGATTCTCGCGCCTCAAGTTCGAGGTCACGAATTGTTACGTATTCGTGATTATAGCTTCCGCGCACACGGTTGTTCGGAACGAGAGTAAAGGTCGGTGAAGTGTGAAGTGGCGTAATAGGGAGGGTCTTTATTTGAGAAGAATTTCTCCGAGAAATGTATGAGAATGACCTTATGAAAATGTTTACCGTCTGGGATTCGAACTATAAACGTCGCATAGCGGTGATTAGTTGGTTATTATTAGTATTTTGCTTTACACGTAAATCGAGGGCAGGATAGAAACCTTCTTTATCGACACCTCTTCGGGTTAGTTCGTGAGCTGCTCGTTGTGTGAATATAGCAATGATGAGATTCAACATGTCTGCTGTTGTTTTGGCCTATAGTATTGCCTATAGAAACTTAGTCCTAGGTTGAGAGGATATTAAAATAAACTTGGCATTATTATTGGTTTCATTAAACGTGCTCTACGCTTTAACTTCAGCGCAGGCTTATTTCAAGTCCAGAGCCTTACAAAAGAGAGTGTTCTTTACACTGAACAAAATAAAATAGCAAAAGGTAACAAAACAACAAAAACAGAAGAAAAAAATAGAAAAGAAAAAAGAGAGCAAAGAGTAAAACAAACATTTAAATATATCTTCCAATGTGTCCCCTATTTTTATCAGTGCCCATGGCAATAGGGTACAGATTATTTTTATTGTCATTGTTATTTATGATGTCATTATTATTAATTGTTTGCATAGCCTAGTTTTATTTAAGGTCCTCCTTTGTAAATCAGTTTTTATAAATAAATAAAATTCTCCCGTGACGTCATCAGCACCACTGTTCTCCCTACCGGCTCGATGCAACGTCTTACCGCCTCGTTTCAAGTCAAGTTCGTGTGCACCAACACAAGACATTGTTACAACCAACCAACGGAGACGCCAGGAGTTTCTCGCCTCGAAGATGCGCACATCGTGAAGTCACAACCCAAGGCGGACAGGTAGTGACGTCATTAAAGTAAACGAATTACAAACATCAGAAATAGAAATAACGTTACATGCGTGAGTGTGTGAGAGTGTTTAATTTAATTGGAACTTGTTGCATGCGTGTTTTAATGGAGTTTTGTCTAATATGTTTGCGTGACAGAAGGTAGGAAAGGTGAGTTAATATTACATTATAAAGTAGCTTCATGATGTCCGCTGGGGTTGGGATTCAGGCAATTCTTTCGTATCAATGCGATGAAAAACTCACTATTCACACGGCAGAGCATCGCTTCAAAGCATAGATACGTAGTTGTTTCAATCCTACGTCAAGCACAACGTATAACTGCACGAGGATACTGCACGAGTTATACTGCACAGGTTTCTAGCAACATCTTAGCAACAAAACCAGTGGACAAAACTTAGATAGCAGTAAAACCAGATGGTTTGCACAGGCTTCTAGCAACATCTTAGCAACAAAACCAGTGGACAAAACTTAGATGGAAGTAAACCAGATGGTTTGCACAGGCTTCTAGCAACATCTTAGCAACAAAACCAGTGGACAAAACTTAGATAGAAGTAAACCAGATGGTTTGCAAGGCTTCTAGCAATATCTTAGCAACAAAACCAGTGGACAAAACTTAGATAGAAGTAAACCAGATGGTTTGCACAGGCTTCTAGCAACATCTTAGCAACAAAACCAGTGGACAAAACTTAGATAGAAGTAAACCAGATGGTTTGCACAGGCTTCTAGCAACATCTTAGCAACAAAACCAGTGGACAAAACTTAGATAGAAGTAAACCAGATGGTTTGCACAGGGTTCTAGCAACATCTTAGCAACAAAACCAGTGGACAAAACTTAGATAGAAGTAGAACCAGATGGTTTGCACAGGCTTCTAGCAACATCGAGCAACAAAACCAGTGGACAAAACTTAGATAGAAGCAAACCAGATGGTTTGCACAGGATTCTAGCAACATCTTAGCAACAAAACCATGCAGTGGACAAAACTTAGATAGAAGTAAACCAGATGGTTTTTACAGGCTTCTAGCAACACCTTAGCAACAAAACCAGTGGACAAAACTTAGATATAAGTAAAACCAGATGGTTTGCACAGGCTTCTAGCAACATCTTAGCAACGAAACTAGAGTAAAACAAAATGGTTCGGATTATTATTATTTTTTGTTTTGTTAACAATGCACTAGACAGGTAGGTTATTTGACATCTGAATCCATCACATTGTCGGGGTCGTCATAAGGGAAAACGAAATACATACGAGGGTGTTGGTAGGCGTATAGGTTGCAAAGAGGGCCGGTATAAATGCGAATGAATTGAGAGACTGAAGAACAAATTAACGATCTCAAATGAATCTTACATGACAGAGACTATAGAACGATCACTTAGAGTAGAACGGACTATAGCGATTCGTGAGAATTGACGTAACCTCCATTTCACGCCCATCCCAACGTGTCGTCTGATGTGCCATTGTTTGCCCACAAGAGGCACACCCTAACCCTAACCCTAACCCTAACTCTACCACTCTACAACTTACACCCCACAGCCTTTGGCGCCGCTGTAGTCAACTTACCTCTAAGAGGTAATCCGATGACTTGCTGTTTTAAGTACATTGGTCACCAAGACATTACTATGTCAGCAAGTACTTCAATAATACATTATAACAACCTTGTTTATACTCAACTCAAATAATGATAATTTCTGTCTGTGAGGCACAGTGGCGTAACTACCGCCCCCGCAGCCCCCGCGGTCGCGGGGGGGCCCGGGGGTTTCAGGGGCCCGCAAGGGCCCCTGATAGTGTGTGGTCTTTGGTAAGACTTTGTTGCCATGCAATGAACTAATCTGTTTTGAATACGTCCCTGTGTCACGTGTCACAAAAACAATTGTAAACATAAAACGGAACAACGAGTGTTATTCAGATATTTCTTGGAAACTACCTCGTCCCAGGGTGTGGTTTCCGTGAAGGGGAGCTGCTTTGTGCTAAATGCACTGCTGTTTCAATGTGTAGCTCCACTCGGGGAGAAAATAAGTTTTTCCGTATTTAGCAATTTCAAAGCAAACCCCAACTATAGGGATGCCCACCAAAATGTTGACCACAAGTTAGTTGACATTGACAAGCGATTGAAAAGACAAGATAATTATTGTTTGGTTGCTTTGAGTGGTATTTTCCTTGAGTGACGAAGAATCCGTCGCTCGCCAGCCGCTACCCTTCTTTAGTATCGCGCTAACTTTCTCGGTGAAGGGTCGTGGAATTTTTTTGACTTTCGCGCATGTAAAACTGCTTTTATATTTTGCGTTGCAATTTGTGTTTATAGTAACTATGTGGTTTTAGTATAAAATTGTAAATAATATGTGTTTGTGCCGTGCTGTGTAACTTGTGTTTTGTGTACTATAAGGAGCAGTTCAGTGTAAGAATAACGATGCGATGAGTTATCGGAGTGAAAGTGGTTGTGCGAAAAGAAAAAAGAAGTTGGAAAGAGAAAAGGAAATCAAAAACTGCCGAAGATCAATTCCTATTTTTCAACATCTTCTAACGTACAAACAAATGAAATTGACACAAACTGTTAGTGACCCGTGTTGTTCTCACCCATAATCAGACTTCTGAGCCGGTTACGTTCGATAATGAAGTTCAATATCCTACAGACAGGGCTAATTTTCCTACTAATATTCTAGACTCTAACACAAAACGTTTGATTATTAAACATGGATCTTGCAGACCCAAAAATATATCTTTTCCACGCGACAAAGATAGTGAGAGGCGATGTTTTTCAGAACATTTTTAAGCACTGTTACTTTTTTTAACAATACCTGTGACAGTTGCAGCGTCAGAGCGATCGTTCTCAAAACTTAAAATTATTAAATCGTATTTACGTAATTCTATGAGTGAGCCAAGACTGAGTGCGTTGGGACTTATGTCAATAGAAGCCGCGAAGGCCAACGATATGAATGTAGATCATCTCGTAGATACATTTGCAGAGGCGAAGGCGAGAAAACGCAACATTTTGTAGAAATCGGATCAACTACAATCTACATCCATCTTCTAGGACTGCTTGGTGAGTAAATAAATTGTTAACATATGAATGAATATTACTATGTCACCCCCCCCCCCCCCCCCCCCCCCCTCCCCACCGGGCCGCCTAACTTGGACGTCAACTCCCACACCGACCATTGATTATTGTCTATTGATTATAGGGGGGCCCAAGTAAATTACATTCGCGGGGGGGCCCGCACTAAGCAAGTTACGCCACTGGTGAGGCACCTGAAAGTGTAATTTTTGTTTGTATTGCTTAATGTGTCAACTATTTTACTGTATTTCTTAGGTAGATTTGATCAAGCTAGGATTTTTCAACAAATATTTAATACAAAATACACAGTGTCTTCTAGCAGGCGCCATGTTTCTTAGAAGCAAATAGTGAGGGAAAAGTTTGGTAAAACCGGATATTATACCATTTGTTGTTTGTAAATTGTCTTGGAAATGCCACATTTACACGATTTTTTTCTTTGGTGATTGTTTTCTTACAATATTGTCAAGTTAGTCCTCCTTAATACGTTAAATCAAAGATTAGACACTAGTGTCTAATCTTTGGTTAAATGAATCAAATATTCACTTTGTTTCCTAAATGTGATGAAATTCTAGATCGAGCGCAGCTACTTCATTAAAGCAACTCGATTGTTATATATCGTATTAAAAATTATAATCGGATCGTAATGACTTGTGACAGACTACCGCGGGCTAAGTCATGTTTCCACCAGGTGGGTGGGTGGGTGGGTGGGCCGTCACACTAAACGCTTTATAAATAGCGGCTATCATCACATCAACATGGACGATTTAGGACAATTTGAAAATAGAACCCGCTCAACGGTGTTTAGTGGGTGGAGCGGAGTTATGTTCAGTGCCATCAACTTTCATTACCACTTAGCGCTACATCATCTTACGTGTCGCGGTGAGGAGCAAAGCACTTGAACAGAAAGAAACAACACTCGTATATATGGAGGTGTGTTTTCTTAAATAAAAGCATGTTCTTAAGTGTAGGCTGTAGGTATTTTAATGGTACTGCGTTTGTGACGATTGTACGAGTGCGCACAAACTAAAATAATGGATATATTTTTCAAAAAATAAAAAGGTTAGTTATTTATAATAAAATCTCCACCAATTGACTGTGGAATGTGCCTTTTTAGTAAAAAGTAAAAAAAAAAATGCATGTATGCAGTAAACTTTAGTCGTATTGAACAACAATGTAACAATAGAGTAGAAAGTCAATCTAAATAATTTGCGTTGTCGTGTTGATTCTCATTATGACAATGCGATAAAACCTAAATGCGAACAATATTATGATAAAAAAAAAAACATTGAGTATTGTGTACAAAAGTGTGCACATGTACATCTATACGCCACAGTGTCGGTGATGGGGGGGGGGGGGGGGGGGGGCTGAGGAGCAATAAGTTTCGCACGCAACGCTATTTATAATATTTTGGGAACCCGAAATATCGAGCTACTGCGACCAATGAACTTCAAAAAAGTAATTTTTCCTACTTTGGAAAAATCTGGACATTTCCACCCATTCTGCGTGTTCGTATTGTATTGTAGGCCTACATGTTTACGTTACAACACACATGGATTGTGCGGTACTTCAAAACACACGTGTTACGAAAGATAAACATAAACATTATGGTTTAATAAACAATAGACCTAACAAAGTATTTACTGCGAAACCGTTATCATTTGATATCCAAATAAGCGAAGCAATCGTGTAGCAATATAAATATAATATGTATAAACATTTTTTCTTGGAAGGGATTCGGTTCAAACAGAAGAAACGAAAGAATGAGGCCACGATGTGTGCTATTGTTAGCACAGCCGCCAAACTGTGAACAAAACAGAACAGAACCCTATTGACTTTGTATTTAGTTATGTGGGGCATTTAGGCCATTAACTAGGCTCAGGAATCCCGATATAAAAATACTTAAGTCGCTCAGATACAGTAACGCTCCAGTTGCGAATGTGTTGTCTTGCTGATGTTTACTCAATGAGGCTAATCGAGACGAGAAGGATTATAAAATATAGGATATGATCCACTAACCCACCACAGACACGTTAGAAAACTGTGTTTATCTACTGTGAACATTGTGCAAGTGGGACATTCGGAAAAACAATTATTTAATCTATTTTTATGATCGGTATATAAACGGTAATAAAATTATATGCAGAGGTTTTCAGCCAATAAATTGCACGTGTGTCGGTGTTCTATGCACAGCGTTGCCATTTATCACAATACTATAAGCTAAATTCAAAAGTTGTTCAGCTTTGCGTTACGCAATAAATGAGATTTAGTTCCAAGATTGAGCGCATTACTTTGGTTATGTAAAAGAAATTTCTGCCTGCATCAAACGAGTTTCTATGAGCGCACGTGTTGTATTGTGTCTAGTGTAGATAGTGTACACTGAAAGTGTTCCTTTGTGGCAAACTTACACCGAGGTGTCTGTAGGTGTTTGTATTTGTTCAGTGTATCGCGTGCGTTGTATTGTGTGTAGTGTAGATAGTGTACACTGAAAGTGTTCCTTTATGGCAAACTTACACCGAGCTGTCTGTAGGTGTTTGTATTTGTTCAGTGTATCGTCATCACAGTTCCTGTATCATCTATATCACGTTATCTTGCCAATTTTCCTTGAGGCTTACACGATAAGACGGCGATACAATGTTCTTTCATCTGTGTGATTCATGTCCTGAAGTGATCTAGAGTATTGTGTCACGTTAGTGTGAAAAGTCATATTTAAATTGAAATAAGATAAATCTTCTACAATGTAGTTGAAATTTTGCAAGAAAATAAATTCTTACATTGGAACAAAACGATTTTAGCATGTTAGAGGGAATCATAACATCTTGATTCCTGAACAAGTCACCTCCAGGCACTCATATCCTGACAAACATTATTCATTTTCAGTTTTGTCACACGAAGGCACCCCTTCTTTTAGAATTACTTCTACAAATTACCGATTTAGAAACAAGAATTTGTAATTGTTCAATGTTTGTTATTTTATTGGAATTTTTCCAACTCGAGAGGCACCATCCAATTTGAATTAAGTAATGGAATGGAGGGATTGTTTAGTTTGACACATTTTCAGACTAAGCAGTGTAACTGCATGAAAGGCAAGTGGAAGGGAAATAATATGGTAGAGAAAGACTAAGATTGTAATATACATGTCACAGATCATGTACAGGATAATATGCGCTATACACTTATAATTGATGTAGAAATGAGAAGACTGACAGAAAAAAGTTAAAAATGGAGAGCTGTTTTAAATGGACTGATAACAAGAAAAAAGTTGTTATAGTGTTATTGTACAGGGCTTGATGCCAATTTACAAACAGCTCGAATGAATAATCTAGTTATAACTTGAGGTGTAACATCACCCAGCAAAAGAACAACCCAGGGGTAATATCCTCCACTGATCCGATAGACATCTTGGCAAAGACAGCCAGTTTATGATTTCATCTTCCTGAGCGATAAAACGTGTGATCCATGCCAAGACCTGTCAAAACTTTAATGGGAAGAACTAAAAAGAGGTTGATGGAGATTTTATTCGTGATGGGTTCCAAAATAATGTTGAAGGGCAAAAAGGTTTACAGACGGCCTAAGTAATAAGCTGCAGAAGATGAGAGTAAAACCTGAATCTTGAGGGTATAAACAGATACACGCGCAAGAAAACGTGTAATGTTAACCACAGTCGATAAAGAAGTTCTCTATTGAGGAGTAATTCCAGACTAATCGAAATATGAGCTTTAGCTTACAACAATGATAATGATGATGAATTGCGGTTTGGGTATCAACTTTTAATATTTAATATAGATATAGAATAGATTATGTAATGCTTCATAAAAGATACGAAAAATGACCAGTATATTTCCTTACCCAGATCTCTTCTCATCCACGAACCATCGTTTAATGTGCAGTACAGTAGTTAAATGTTCAATAAAACTGCCAAGAAAATTTAACTGCCAGTTAAGTCCACTTCGGTGTATTTTCATTGGTCGCTGTCAACGTGAAAATAATTTATCTGTACAGTAAATTTTAACTAGACATTGAAATACTGACAAACTCATACGCATCCTACATTCCTACTAAAAAAGAATAAGGTTTTAGATGTAAGGATCGTTGAAGAGACAGACCACGTCCAGAATGATACTGATTGGATCAAGATGTGAACCTATGGTCTTCTGATAAAACACACTTCTCGGATCCATCCTATATGAACGGGACAAGCGTAACAACGATACGAGGTTATTGACTTGGTTTGGTTATAAATTTAGTTTTCATAGATTTCGAAAGCTACAATCATAAAATAAATTTATAATTTCTCTATTTCTGCTTATTGTGTGTCTATATACATACACCAAAGAAGTGAGCATTTTCAAAACAACATGTTCCCAACCTTGATTGCCAAAGATCCTCTTCCCTGTCTTTTCCAAACAAATAAATTTCGTGAAACTACGAACACTGCCAGTAACTAAAATTAATGCTATATAATCTAGACTTAATGACGGAATCACCTTAAATTACAGTTCGCAATTTATGAGGTATTTAACCTTTTGAAGAAACGCCGACCGACAGACAAAGTGGATGTTGTCCGGATCTAAACTAAACACAGTTTTCCAGTTCATTAACTTTGGTTAGTCAACAAGAAGTGTAGCTTGACGAACACGCAGTGCCTTAACACCAATGTGTGTGAAATTAGCACCATCCAGCACGTGTGGGGCGAGCCGAGCGTGATTACCCATCTAACGACCCCGAGGAAAACAATGTTACGACGTCGTTTCCAGGAAAGCTGGAGGTTTCTCTCCCAGTTGGTCTATCCATTACTTTTAACAGTCAAACTTGGAGGTGTGGTTGACGAGGAACAGTCGGGTAAGCTGGGTTCTCTGTAGAGTAATCGTTATCAGATCAAGGGTTTCCATAAAACTAGAAACTACTAGAGATGGATTCCTTATACGCTAGGACTTCTATGAATAAGATATCCATTAGGTATCCATAAGAAAAGATATCCATTAGACATCCATAAGATATCCATTTCTCACTCCAGAACTACAAAGAAAGGTAAGATGTAATATTAGTTATTAGTTTGATTGGTTATCGCTCACTCGTCGGGTTGGTTGTTCGGAGCCTACAGGGTTGGTTTAGCCGCTTTAAACTAAAGTCCGCCACTGAAAATCAGTTTCGGTACTGAGTGGGTAGACTCTAAATGTGATTTTTTTTTTTTTTTTTGTATTTATGCAAAACACACATTAAATTGAGTCATTATTAATTATGTAATTGGTTCTAATTCACTTCTTCAATATTATAAATCATAGTTTTGCAAATCAATGTTTCTATTTTGTAAGGTAGGTAGGTATTGTAAATGAAAACAGTGATTGCGTTAATCAATCGGTGTTGATTGTCACCCAGCGCGATTACGAGATTGATTTCCTGTCCGGTACATTCCTGCCCCCCGTTGCCATGGTGACCCCACGACACCTTATTAGCCCATTAACTCCCACGGTATCATGGCCTAGTGGTGCATCTCATTAACAAGGCATCACTGAGCAAGTCTTAGAGAGATATCTCAACAGATTCATAAGTGCGAAGGGGACCGAAACATCAAAAATGAAACAAACTTAGAATGAATTTACAATGTATTAATCTCTCTGTAGTTAGTGAAGATATACCCCCCAAAGATTTTCTTTACGCCTGTAAAAAAAAAAAAAAAAAAACCGACAACGACGTAGAAGCGACGCATCTTTGTTTGTGAAAGAAGTAGTAAGTAAAATAAACCAAAGAATCTCAAGTTAATTATTTTCTTACAATAAAGAAAGTAAAAACACATGTTCACGGATCTCTTATTGTTACTGTTTATACCAATAATTGTCCTATCGATAAGTAGAAACTAAACGTAAGTCGAGATTAATTACAAAAGCCCGGATTTCAAACTTACATCTCTTGGTCTAAAGCAGTTTGGACGTGACTATCCCTAAGAACCACCGCAGTCACACAGAGGTATTTTTAAATATTTAATAGTCAGAGAAAAAATAAATATTTCTCCACAAACACACATTTACATTTATTCATTAAACAAATGTTCTTTAAATATTTAAATTAATTTGTTAACGTCTTTCTAAATTAAAACTGAAAGAGACATAACAGTTTTTAATTTAGTAGATTTGTTGGAACATTAAAAACGTCAACAATACACACTGTATAAAAGTGTCGCCAACTGTCCCTACTAATAACATGATGCACGTTGGGATTAAAATCTGTTGAAAGCAGGTGGGACTTAAATAGTGATTTCGGCATCATGCCAAATGAAATATACCTTCAGCTCTACGATATACAACACACGTACGTTTACAGGATACTCAGAATTTTAGTCTGCCAAAAAATTATCACTAATAATATAACAGTCATATTTAACGTAATGTATATCGTAATGTGCATGTACAATTTTACATTTATGTCATACTTTGGCTCGTTGGTGCTGTAGGTTCATTTCTGCAAGGAGTTAGATTTATTTATTTATATCTTATTCAGTAATAAAACTGATAACAAAGGAGGACAATAAATATAACTATACAGTGAATATGAAACAACTAGTAAAACACTGAACAACAAAACAAACTATTGTAGATAAACCATTTTGAGCTAGTTTTATTGACATAATATAACCAACAACTGAAATTTAACAGGATACTGGACATCAATTGAAAAAGCAGGATTGAAAGGGCATCAAGCATTTTACATGTAAATAGTAAAAATAATATCATAAAATTGTAATGCTTTACAGAAACCCTTAAATAAATAAAAACAAAATTTAAAAAAAAATACTGAATAACAGTCAGGGTCGCTGGGTCGTTGGGTCACGGCCGGATCTAGGAGATTCAGCCTTAAATCTGTCAACATGGCACAGAATCATGTGAACAAATACTTTAGAGACATCATCTCAACCCGATAAGTAATCAAATGGTACAATACCCCGCAACAAAAATATGTGTTTAATTTCATGAATTGAATCATCTGCATTCAAGTATTCGTAACTGAATGGTCCTGGTTATATTTAGATGCACAACATCACTGCACACGGTTGTAGATATTTATTACGGGGCAAAGGAGGAATCGATTCACGCTTCTGATTTCCCGCCAACTTTCTTACATAAAATGCAGTTTAGATCTGACTAATTTGGCTCGATTCCAGTGGCGGCGCGTTAGACGCACCACGTGGTGCACTATTTCCAGACAGCCCGAGGCGATGTTGCTTTGACAGCAGCACCCAAGTCTCTGCACGTGCTGGGGTGTCTGTGTGGCTCTACACTCGACGTGGCCGAGTGATATACAGGGGTGATAACCTGGACATTTCAACCATCCAATAGGTAGGAATCACTGGTTTAGGTGCACACCAGCTTTACCTGATACCGATAGAGATGGCTCAGCGGTAAGACGCGAGACTAATTCGGGAGTTCGCCGGTTCGATTCCAGCCACCGGCAGTTCTGACTGATGGTTTTTTCTGAGGTTTTCCTCAGTCGTAAAGGCGAATGCTGGGACTGAGTCATACTATTAGCCCTCGGACATTCCTTCCCAACTATCCAAACACCCTAATATACCTAGTTAGTCACCTGAAGAGGGGCACATCAGGTAAAGCTGGTGTGCCCCCTATAACAGGGATTCCTACGAAAAATTATTATTATTACCTGATGTGCCTCTGTTCAGGTGACTATAAATATATGTAAATATGGGTGTTTGGATAGTTGTGGGAAGGAATGTCGAGGGTTGTTATAGTGTACGACTCAATCCCACATTAACCTTTATGACTGAGGAAAAAAATCTCGAACAAACCCTTCAGTCAGGATTGAGGTGACCGCGACCAGTATCGAAGCAAGGAGAAAATGTGTGGTGGGTCGTAAACTTTGTAATGAGAGCAAGATAAACATGGACGATAATAATATATAAGGTCTATGAGACGATGAGTGGGAGATAACGAAGGAAAACTATCTCAAAAGATAATTTGAACCATGGTTTACTAGCCCACAACTATAACACCAGCAAGAATGAGTACGATTACAACTGTAGTACATGTCTTTGCGTGCAACAATCACAACAAGTGAGAAAGCCTCTGAAGCCAACAAATTATGAGAAAGGGACGAAAATGTCAATAAACTTTTACTTTTCTCTTATTATTTGACTAGCTAATCTAATACAGAAAATGTGTACACCTCAATAAAATGAAAATAAACAATCTGGTTGATGGTTCTTTTCACAATGTGTACAGTGTACTCGTACGATGCATTATATTTACTAACCGGTCTACATTACACAGTTACTGACAGAAGAACACATGTTCGCCTTAAATCAATGGTGATTATGTATGTGTACGCCGTTATAACGCAATGTAAATATAACTTGGCCTACTTAAACCGTCAACAGGCAGCGTCTCATTCGTTTGATAGTTAACCTTTTTGTGCGAATATTGGTAAAAACTCAAAACTGTGTTTATATAATTCGCGAAAAATAATATATAGGTTGAGTCATGCAACGTCCAATTATTGTTCATACGTTTAAAAAGCAAACATCTGTCTCTAAGTAAAAAATAGGCAAAAAATAACTGACCCGTAAATTAGAACGAAACAAGTGAATGAATAATTTACGAAAATTTAAAGTTAAATGATCACGAAGAACAAACGCGTCGACATTGGGTTGCATGTTGACCAGGGCAGCCAACAAACGTTTTCAAACCCAAAACTTTGAGTATTTGCTCGTCTCCAGTCACGTCGAGAGCAACAGACGGTTAGTTAGCTAAGTTTTTCCACCGCTATCTCTACACTGGTCAGCGAGGCTAATCCTCCGGTCAGACAACTCTGCCATCTAGATAACGCAGACGCATTCTCAAAGTTTCAGTTTCAGGCTTGTTTGTTAAATAATAATGTGCATAAGTGAAAGTCGAGTTGCAACCTGTAAGCATTGTTTTTTGTACACAAGTTATCTGGCAGATAACACAAAATTTGAGTCGGCTACTTTCAAAAGAAAGCGAACTTTAGACTCGTTATCTTCTATGACTTTTTTAAGACGTTTATAAATTATCATTAGAAGGCTTCGCACTTGTTCGTTTTTGTTTGCTTCGTTATAAATGGTATTACCTTCTTCAGGATGTAATGCAAATGCATTACAAATAAATCACTACAAACAAACCTCAAATTGGTTTGTTTTCCCAACAATTCACATACCAACATTTTTGTACGTGGTTCAAGAATTTCAGGTTCTGTCAACAAATGAATCACACCTCAACATTTTAAGAATTCACCTTTAATTCTGTGTTGTATGAATGGTTTCTTCAATTTTCGAGTATTTTTTATAAGCTTATATTTTTTGTCAAAACACAAAACGTCGTACACAGATTCAAGAAGAAGCTACCGTTCATGTGTGAAATTGAACGAACTAGCTGACCTAAGCAAGTCTAATAGAGGTCTACGTACGATCCTGTCTTGTATGTCAATACAACCGTTTCCGATAGTGCACGAACGAGTTAGTACCGGTATCGTGAACTAGACACAACTCTACGACTTCCTATTTCTAGATGCGACTTCCTAGAAGTCTTCTCTTCCGCACAGCCCTGATGCACTGCCAATTACGTCACAGTCCAGTATGGCTCTCCGCCCAATGGGACGAACGGTCGTCTGCCAGCTCCAAACTCAACACAACACACAAGAGTTATCAATCAAACAAACTAATAGGGTCAGACCTTCTCATTAACGCTTATTAAACTCTCACTTATTTCACACTGACTTCTCGTAAAGTGTGGCAATAAAAACAGTGACAAATTTACATTTTTTACCATTTATTTACATACTAAATTTCACACAAAAAGATTTCGTGGAGATATTCATATTTCCTGTTTTCCCTTCACAGAATTATGACTAAATGAGCACAGATAAGTAATGTATAAGTAAAAATGCTTTAACGTATACAAAGTGTGTTGTTTTATTTTGCCCCACATGTTATTTTTCGCGAAAAACACCGTTTATGAGGTTCAAAATCTGGAGATACCAGTGGTAGCTTGAAATGAGGAAAAAAGAAAACTTTCAAAAACTCTACAATTTAAAGACGAAATCAAACTTTAAAATTTTCCAAACTTTTTTGCCTGTTTCTTTGTTAATATATGCATACAATACAAACTCCAATTTAACTCGTTCAAGAACAATATACCCAAAGTTTTAAACTGATTTGCCTCAAGCAGTTTGGTTAGACCCTGGCTGAAACCACATTGTATAACAATCAATTATAAGCTGAACTAAACTGCAAAGTTCGTTAGCTCAGCACGGCTGCAAGCTGTTGACATAGGCCCATGAAGCCACAGCAGAACTAAGCTAACTAGGCCCACTCTGCAGCACTAAACTGAGTGAGAGGGACCACCATATGGTTAATTCACGCATAACTTTCGCATCTACACCTAATAAAATCGAAACTGTTTAGTTAATTACTCATCGCTCTTAATTAAAGAACGGGATTCATGAAATTTGGGTCAGTCAGTCTACTAAAACAGCTGTTTAACACTCTTGATTGGTCGACGCCATGTGTGGTACTCTGTCGTGATTGGTTGAATGAATTAACACACCGATGTGTAGTATACGGTTGTCGAGTTGACAAAACGAATAGACGACTTATCAGTTGGAAGTTGTTGAAAGTATGCTTACGAAAAAGCCTCCCCGGTTGCGCAGGCCCTTTGCCGATCGTGAGGCGAGAAAACGAGGTCCTCCCTTGACTTTCCTTTCAATATTATTCCTCTTACTTGTCCACCCACTTTCCTGAAATCATCCCCCGTATGACCTAGTCATCGAGTACGTTGTTAACACTCCAACTTGTCCTCCCACTTTCCTGAAATCATCCCCCGTATGACCTAGTCATCGAGTACGTCGTTAACACTCCAACTTGTCCTCCCACTTTCCTGAAATCATCCCCCGTATGACCTAGTCATCGAGTGCGTCGTTAACACTCCTACTTGTCCTCCCACTTTCCTGAAATCATCCCCCGTATGACCTAGTCATCGAGTACGTCGTTAACACTCCAACTTGTCCTCCCACTTTCCTGAAATCATCCCCCGTATGACCTAGTCATCGAGTGCGTCGTTAACACTCCAACTTGTCCTCCCACTTTCCTGAAATCATCCCCCGTATGACCTAGTCATCGAGTACGTCGTTAACACTCCAACTTGTCCTCCCACTTTCCTGAAATCATCCCCCGTATGACCTAGTCATCGAGTGCGTCGTTAACACTCCAACTTGTCCTCCCACTTTCCTGAAATCATCCCCCGTATGACCTAGTCATCGAGTACGTCGTTAACACTCCAACTTGTCCTCCCACTTTCCTGAAATCATCCCCCGTATGACCTAGTCATCGAGTACGTCGTTAACACTCCAACTTGTCCTCCCACTTTCCTGAAATCATCCCCCGTATGACCTAGTCATCGAGTACGTCGTTAACACTCCAACTTGTCCTCCCACTTTCCTGAAATCATCCCCCGTATGACCTAGTCATCGAGTGCGTCGTTAACACTCCTACTTGTCCTCCCACTTTCCTGAAATCATCCCCCGTATGACCTAGTCATCGAGTACGTCGTTAACACTCCAACTTGTCCTCCCACTTTCCTGAAATCATCCCCCGTATGACCTAGTCATCGAGTACGTTGTTAACACTCCAACTTGTCCTCCCACTTTCCTGAAATCATCCCCCGTATGACCTAGTCATCGAGTGCGTCGTTAACACTCCTACTTGTCCTCCCACTTTCCTGAAATCATCCCCCGTATGACCTAGTCATCGAGTGCGTCGTTAACACTCCTACTTGTCCTCCCACTTTCCTGAAATCATCCCCCGTATGACCTAGTCATCGAGTACGTCGTTAACACTCCAACTTGTCCTCCCACTTTCCTGAAATCATCCCCCGTATGACCTAGTCATCGAGTGCGTCGTTAACACTCCAACTTGTCCTCCCACTTTCCTGAAATCATCCCCCGTATGACCTAGTCATCGAGTACGTTGTTAACACTCCAACTTGTCCTCCCACTTTCCTGAAATCATCCCCCGTATGACCTAGTCATCGAGTACGTCGTGAACACTCCTACTTGGCCTCCCACTTTCCTGAAATCATCCCCCGTATGACCTAGTCATCAAGTACGTCGTTCATATCTAAATAATCCAAAAATAATATCTATAGATTAACTTAAAACTTGATAACAAACAATAATGAGATACTAACTTAGAAGATAATGGTAACTCAACAAGATGAGAGGGGAGGTACTAACTATGTTATAATGCAATTCAGGAAGCTTACCAGCTGAAAGGGTGGCGGGGTTAGGCCAGGATACTATAGATGATGACATTCACTTACCTAGAACAGAAAACAGAACATACATTACATTACATTAAAAAGTGAACAACATACGATCGTTACGTTTCATATTATTTTTATAAACGTTATAATATTCTTGTTGTTTTTCTATTCTGTTTTTATTTTTTATTTCCATTTACTTTCTTAAAATCTAAACTCCGGATGTTATCAAGCATCACCTACAAGCTACGTGCAAGATATTTGAGACACATTAAGTGTAAACCACCCAGCCAACAACATTTAAATCTGCTCGTTAAAAATAATGAAACATTCCCTTTGAGACGGCCAAAGAGACAAGACAAGACAATCAGGTGTTTCCGGTGTCTCTCATCTCGATCGCACCTCTCTAATTATTATAATGAAGTGTCACTGACATGATACGCCACTTTGAGCTGAGTTCTGAGTTCTGAGCGCACACAAAGCTCAGACTTGGGTATACACGCAACGCAACAATGAGCGAGGGGAATTCGTGTTTCTTTTTTCGCTTTTGCGTAACGACAAACATTAGGTACTCCTCTAACAATAATTATAATAATTGTGTTCTGTAGGGTGAAAACCATCGCTGTTTTATATTAGTATAGTTGAACAGTTATTATCTGCAGACAAAGCTGTTACCAATCGACACAGAGTAATAATAAAAAGTATAAAAACTGAAACAAATTATGAAAAACAAAATTAAAAATACAAATGGTGCCTAGAAATAAAAATAGACCAACGTAGAACGCATACAATAATATATTCGGTGAGGCTTGTACTCAGCTTGAATAGTTTTCGAAACGCTTCGAAAAGAAAACAAACCGGTATTTTGATTTTTGGATTTTGGGCACTTTTAACGGCGATGGTCATAATTGTTCTCCTAGCTGTACTATTTTCTACTACTATTTTTCCTATTGTTATTACCATTTTATCTTGGTGTTCAAACTAAAAAAAAAGTAAACAGAGAAGTCAAGTATAAATATGCGCTTTGTTTTTACGTCTAGCGAAAACACTGTAGACTTACATACATGCATACAATATGCAACATCTCTCATTTCACGGTGTTGCGGCATGACGTAAGGTTGTAACCGCAACGTAGCGCAAGGAGAGAATACTAATCTTGACTGCTGCCTGCACAGTTCACAGTTTATACCGTGACGCATGCGCACTGTGGGTTTCCCAGTACTTGTGAATATTCAAATATCAGAGAGACGCGAGGGTTTGTTCTTTCGAGTACCGGTGTAGTGTAGCCTACACCAATCATCATAAATAATTATACTTTACTACAGTTTTCGTGTCCCCAGTGGTTAATATTTTACAACGTGTGGAATTCGTGGAAATTCTCGACTCTATACATGAGCATTGCAGATAGAATAATTCACAGTGGTGTAAAGGGGGAGAGGAAGGGGGGGGGGGGGTTAAGGGAGGGGGCGCCAAATGCTTACTTCTCTCCACATGCGGAGTAGGTTATATTAATTTATGTATTTATGTCTATCCTATACAGTAATAAACTTATTCAAAAAGGAAGACAATAATACATTAAACTGTTTCATGAAACGCATGATTTTACAAATCTAAATCACTCTTACACAAGTTGGAGAAGAATTGAATACGAACACCGAATTTAAGAAGTAGAGAAAGAGAGCAGGTTACTGTTATAGATGACTTGCACGTGTGTGGAAAGAATGCAAGAGGAGAGAAGAGGAGAGAAGATAAGAGGTGAGGTTGATTGGGAGACTTGCACTGACGTTTGCTTGGATGGTCTGAACGTGTAGAAAGTTTGAACCACAGAGACGCTCCGTGAACTTGGACTGAATAGATTGGAATGATTCTGAAAGAAATTGTCGTGTAAGTATGACTACTGACGAAGTGGGGAATTATTCTTGCCAGGATAGGAGAGACTCATTTGCATTGGGGACTCCCCTAACGGGACCAAATCGGAAAGGTGTTGCGACTGTTGCTGAATGTGTATACTTAACCGTGGATAATCACAGACAACATCCAACGGTGGTCATTACTGACCGAAGATATCTTATTAATTCAAATCATTGATTTATAGGTAGAGTAAACACTAAACACTGTATTGCGAGAAGAGTATTTCGTAAACAACATAAAACAGGTTGTGATAAACAGAGCCCGGAAACAGGTACACCAACGTTAAAACGCGGATAAAAACAAAAACAAAAAAGTTGAATCGAACCACCCAGAAGCGTTGAGATCAAAGGGAAATAAATATTGGTGCGTTGAAAGAGTTCAATCGAATGTTTTTTGTTTACGATTGGCAACGAGGATGCGAGATCAAAGAAATGTGGCAATCACGTTGTTCTGGGGCTCATTCTTGCGACGTCTCAGTCTAGGAGAATGGAGATGGATGTTTTAGTTTTGTTATTTGGGGCGTTAGTTGTTGACACCATGCGTAGAAAGAATTGTGTAGAGCAACATTATGAAAGGCATTAAAGTTCTCCTACAAAATGAAAGGGTATTTCGTCAAATTAATTCTAACAGGTAGAAAGACATATTTTTCAACTGTTAGTAAGTAGCCTTATATCTTAAAAATCTGAAAAAATCCTTCATCCTATCCTATACAGTAGCCCCATAAACATCCGATCCACAACAAGATAGATATACTGCTGTCCTGATTTAGCCCCTAGCGTGTCCCGTTTTAACCCCATTGTCAATTTTTTTAGATAACTCCTGTTGATTCGGTGGAACCAATCCAAAACACATCAGGTAACACACAAAAATCACTCATCTGCTAAAACAAACTTATTAAATGTAAATTGATCAAAATTGTCCCGTTTTATCCCCGCATCCCCCTATAATATGTTAGTAACACAACGATACTTTTACTATCTCTAATTGTCAGCCACGTTCGATTAACAGTCTAGACTCTACGGGGCTCTACGTTCGAATCCTGGCTAGGGCATTGACGTCAAGTGATTCTATTTATCTTCCTAATCGTTTCGATTAACACCGTTGCCAAAATACGAGTGACGTAACAGCCCAAATATCATCATCATCATCTCTAATTATTATTGTGAAATAGATACACAGTGTGTCCAAGTCTATGTTGAAGGTTCTACTCTACCCAAAAGCCCCCGGGCACCCGCGCTCGGAGCGTCCGATAAACACCTGATATAACGGTTTACCCGCCTCCAGGGGTGTCCATCAAGCATCAACACTGCTCAAACTCATTAGTATGTATGTGTGGTCAGACGGGAGGTTACGGAAGAGTGTGTGCGATGAATCACGCACGGCTCGACCATTCTTTCTCTCTGCTCTTCAACTCGGCCAGTAAAGTCGTCGTTTGTTTGTTTGTTGGCGCGAAACTTGAGATACACATAAGCGCGGCGGTGGATTACAAAACTTTGTGTGTTTTACGACGACCGAGAGATGCTAAAACTTTGTGCAAATATTGCTGAAAGAATGATGAACTCACACATGTGAATTATGTATTTGCATGAGTACGAAGGAGCTTAAACACACTGAACTTTAGTGAAACCTGGAAGTCATATTGTAAATACGATATGTGTATATAAGTAAGACTCAACACAAACAAATCAAAATTAAATGAAATAAAATCGTCGGTAATAAACCCACAAAATTAACGAGTCATAGTTATTTAATGATAAATAATTGTATGATTAAAGGTTCTTGCGGTGACGTCAAAAACTTAAAACTGGCGGAAGTCTCAATGGTTACAACTTTTTCTCTCGTTATTTTGTTGATAACCTGTGGCTTGTCCACCAGTTCAATATTGTTTTATTGTTGTCTTGCAAGAAGCCTGTATATTTTTACTGGTCGATTTAATTAAAAGTTAAATTTTAAGTATTGAAGAAACGTTACCAAATTAATAAAGCGTTGTGAAGTTTTAGAAGTAACTTGATCTAAAATTATATTATTATTGAGCTTATCACGTGCACGGTACAGCATTGTCTTTCATACGTCAATATCGATAATAAACACTAAACAGACAACCATGTCTCCCTAGATAGAGACAGCAGACCTGCTCAAAATGATGAGGTTATGTCAGCAGGTATTGCCTCACCATGCGAGAAAGAAAGGAAGCTACATCGGAAAGAGTACATGTTTAAAATAATTTCCTGTTGTTCTTTCATCTTTTGTTGGAAATTCTAAGAAAACAGTCGTATGAGTCAGTCAGTCTTCGGGGTTTTCAAACAATACTCTTTCTCTTTGTGTATGGCCTAAATTTGAAGAGTATGTCGTTGTCGTACTTAGTGGTTTTGGTTTGTTTGTTTGAATGGTTGGTTTGACTAAGACCAGAGGCGTAACCGCATAAAATGGAAACAGATTTCTCAACGGTGATTATTTTACCAATTAAATTTTTGCAACTTGCTGTTAGCGCTCCAATTGTGCTAAATTATTATAGTACTGGAATAGTATTTTATTTGAAAGAGTGGCCCCAATTCACGCAGACAAACACACCAAAGATTTTAACAAAGTACAAATTAATTACCAGTCCTGGAGTCTCGGTAATTGTAATAGAAAAACACTAAAACTGTGGCTATTCAAAATCCAGAATTATTATCAACAATAGGCCTACATTATTTTTCGAAATTATACAACTGATATTTTGAGATTGTGTTTTCATTTCTATGCAGTTAGTTGTGCCAAAATGACCATGAGTATTGTTTGATAAGCATGTCTTACTTGATTGAGAATGCGACTGTTTGCAAACGGAACAACCCGTTAGTCCGCCATGTTTGATCACTATTAATTCCTATTTCCTTACACGCATGTCTTAATGAGGGAATTTTGATTAATGTACTTTTCCTCTGTGCGTATCCGTTAATTGACATCTTACATTCTTCAACAACCTGTCTAGTTGAAAACAAGTCACGCATTATCTACGGATACCGCATTACAAAGTAACCAACCTTGTGCAGCATTGATTGGATAGTCGGTCGCCATTTTGTAGTTTCAACAAGGTAAGAAAAGAACATAAAAGACACCATGTAAACTAACTTAAAGCGTTCAGAAACACTTCAATGTGTTCTAAAAATGACGAATCCTCTTGTCTGGCCTCGATATGTGTTTAGTTGGTGGATGGTGTTTGAAGACTGATGGATGCAAAGTGTCTGGCCTTGAGGAGTTTGATATCCGACTCTCGTAGTGTTTATTAAGATTATCTGGGCTGTGAATCGAGCATTAAATGACGTGTTATGTTCGTGTGATTTTCCTACGTCTTAAAATACTTCAATTAAACGTGTTTAATCCAGGTTTACGACCGGGTATGTTCTTATGTGAAAATGTATTTAGTTTGTAATACAAGCTAGCAAGTAGCAACTGGCCAAGACAAAGTACCCAGATGATCCGGCCCTATTTCCTAATAGTCTATCTCATGGTGCTTGTGATAAGAGCATAGGTCCGTATCCCACTCGAGGCAAAGTTTTATTACGATTGTACTCCTCAACTAAAATTGAAAAAAAGTGTATTAATATTTAAATGTTATCACAAACTTAATTTTTATTTCGAAAGTTGTATCCTTCAAATCTTATGATATTTTGAAATTCTCATCCTTCTAATGACTTATCACGGTCCACTAATCTCGAGGAACAACAATACAAAAATCAAGGTTATTGTTATATGCATCCATGAACATTAATATGTTTCCCTTTGTTCTTCTAGAAGATAATGATGGATTCCGGACATGAACGTCGAAGAGCGCATCAACGAACCAATCAGATTCGACGTTGCCGAACGCAGGCTCATTCTAATTGGTTCGTTGGTGTAGCGTTCGAAATTCAGCGCTCTTCGACGTCCAGCTCGGGAATCCACCGGGAGCGTTTGAGAAACAAGAATATATACCTGGATTATTGTTAAAATGTAATGTATTGTTGAACCAGGAGGCCGTGTCTCCGTGATGACACCGTCATCGTGCAAAGAGCTTAAAGCACGATGCAAAGAGCTTAGAGCACGATGCAAAGAGCTTAGAGCACGATGCAAAGAGCTCAGAGCACGATGCAAAGAGCTTAGAGCATGATGCAAAGCGGTTCTCACTCTCTCACGTGTCCCCATGATGAAACGTCATCATCCAAAGCGCTTAGAACACGATGCAAAGAGCTTAGAACACGATGCAAAGCGGTTCTCACTGTCTCACGTTGAGCAAATAGTGGAAGGTCACGCTGAATCACGCCGGCTGGAGTCGAGAGATAAGTTAACAAGTCTTGGAGGATGATCACACCCATGACCTGACAACACCTTCACACAATGCGTTGACTCACTGACGGGCTGTGACGTCACGCGTAGGGTGGAGGACATATTACACACTACACACTTCTGGTGCAGGTCTGAAGGCTCCAGCATGAACGCTGGTGCTTGGACAATGTTCACATCTATTTCAAGAATGATGAACCGAACTCTTGGGTCCGAATTCATCTAACTTCTTAATCGGCCGATTTACTAATCTCGGGTTGGTTACCATGGTGGGCCATTTTGGCGGGCCATACACACATTGAGTCAAATATAGCACGCAAGCTTATCAATTGGACTTCTGAAAATCCGTTACAGCGTCTTTATTATATATCCATTATCAATTCGATAACAATTTTTGAATAGACAAAATATGAGCGTTATACCAATACAAAAAACCCCATTATAGTTTTTACCGTCAGGGTCCGATTACATTTTGACATCATTTACATTATTGGTTAATTAATACCACGTAAAAAAACACTAGTTTTTCTTTTCGTTGAACCAACATCAATCATCGTTTTTCGCTCTTCAGTATTCCACCCATCTAACATCAACATCACGCGTGTTGAATCATGCGTAAACGGGAATGCGCATCTTTGTTTACATTCACACGAGGCAACACCTTATCTTAGCACGCACTCACGCACGCACGCACGCACGCACGTACGCTACGCAACCCGAACAAGAACAAAGAACATTATACGACGAGCGGTACAGTATCCTCGTCACGTGGTTCCTCACGTGGTTTATGACACACCCACACGTGGGGATAAAGTTTCTTCAACGTAACTTAGACATCATGCTTCTTATTTTCTACTTCTCTAGTTCCTAAAAAAGGTCCACTAAATCGCCGCTAGCAGCGCTCGAATCAATGTCGTCGAATGAGACCTAAAAGACCTTACTAAAAAAAGCATTTTTTTTTAATTAACCTTACTAATAGTGTGAAATTGCACTTTAAAAAAAAAAACTTTGAAAATATTTTATATAGAATGCAAAGACAATTTATCCCTTTACAGATTGTTATTTTCCCTTTTTGGGCCATCATTTGTTTTCCTCAGTGATTTTCCCGTTAGAATAACGTGCGACGTTTGGAAATTGTTTCGGTAGATGAACTGGTTTTGTAGTACGACGGGACTCCGCTAGGGGATTTGGAGGATCTTGGTTACCATCAAATTAATACAGGTCCATTAGGGATTATATACGACCTTCGGTTGGTTACCTCCAAATCCCGAAGACATCGGGCGTGACTAATAAGGCTTGTCCACTCTACTAAGCGGCAGACTGCCTTTACGAATGTGTGAAAGAACGCCAAGGATCTGTTTGATTTTCGTTGAAATAGCCTGCATGTAAGGGGCGGTATAGGCGACCCAAGACAACCTGCTTTCGTCACAGGCGAGGCACTTCGTAGCCAACCAGCGAACCGCCCGAGACAAGCGCGCGCCGATAACGATCGCTGATTGGCTACGAATACCTCGCCGTGACGAAAGCAGATGTAAGGTTGCCTTGGGTTGCCTATACACAAGAATCTGAGGAGGGGATGCAACTATTTACATCGGGGTTAGTATAGACACGTGGGTTACAACACACGTGGTTTACGATACACGTGCGTGCGTACGTGCGTGCAAACAAGAAGGGTGACGTGACTCTAAGGCAGTCGATTGAATTTGTTTTTGTCTGCGTTTATAAGTTTGGGAACGTCGGGAACCGAAGACAATACGCGATAAAATGTGTGCGTGAACGTCAAAATGACGTTATGTCGTGCAGGAGGAAAGTGACGTCACAAACGTGACAGTACGGACACAAAAAGTACTAAGGTGCATTGTTTATTGATCGAGTTAAAATCATGGCCAAAATAACGGTATACACACTTAAATGTACAGTAGCAAGCAGGCGCCATATCTTCATAGCTGATTTGCATGGCGCCTAACTTACGCAGTGGGTACACCGTTTGGTTCTTAAACTTTTTTCATTATTGAAGACTGCAATACGATGAATTGTATTTTCATGCAAACGCATAATTGGTACTTATTCATTGGTCATTCATTACTCATTCGTAATCTTACAAAAAACTCAACTATAGAGAAGTAAGCAGTAGGCATGGTTAGAACTTTCCTACCATATGTCGAGATAGTCAACCTTTTATTGGTAACCTGTGGGTTGTAGTAGAATGTAGAGTCTGTGAATGGGAATGTGTGATCTTGCAATCAGTACATACTTTCAGCATTACAATGCCGTTTTCATAAATCTCGAATCGTTTTCTAAAAATAATTGATCATTTGCGTTTAGGGTTGTATACTACACACTACACAGTCACTATCCTATCCTCGCTTCGTTGTAACGAATGAAGTACTCAAGAAGAAGAACTAAATGATCGCTATATTTCAGGAACGTGATACGATATCCAGTCCACAGCCTTTTAAATAGGCCTTCATCCACCGCCATCTTTACGACCGTGCTTTCAGCTGCCATCGCTGATTTATCCAGTGCCTTCTAAATAGCCCTACAACATCCACCGCCATCTATACCACCGTGCTTTCAGCTGCCATCGCTGATTTATCCACTGCCTTCTAAATAGCCCTACAACATCCACCGCTATCTGTACGACCGTGCCTTCAGCTGCCATCACTGATAAGGGGCGCACGCCATCCCCCTGTCAGTGTCTGCAATAAAGTGGCGCGATTAAAAGGTGGGATAGCTCAGGTGAAGCGAGAAGATAAAACGCAATCGATTTGTTCACTACTCGTGACATTCGCTAATATCAGTAATTACATCTATAATTACCGGGGATTAGTAGTTATTATACAATTAAGTTAATGGCGTAAAGAGTGGAGACCTGCTGCAATGCCATAGAAGGCAGATGAGTGATTGACATGGGAGTGCAGGATAGATGAGGAAGAGAGGGTTTATTGATTGCTTTGAAGCAGGGAAGACCAATGACATGGCATACAGCACCATACAAAGTTCCATGATACAAAAAGATGCTGTGTTATGACTAATGAATGAATCTGTACATGCGCTCTTCTCATTTTAATTGAGGAAATCATTTTATTAGAGGATTTAGAAAAAAGTGTGAAGAGCAAGAAATGAAAAGAAAAACTGCATAAAGTAATAACGGCATTCAATTAAAATGTGTGTGTTGCTACTTGTGTTCAAAACGAGCAGATCGAATTGTTCATGAAGTTCAACCATATACAGCTGTCATACCGCACTAAAGAGACGCGCTAGACGTATAAGTGGGCGATCTGGGTTCGAGTCCCAGTCGGGGTTGAATTTGTAATTTCTAGGATTTCACACCAGTTGTTCTTTCTTTCAATTATCAGATTAGAAAACAAGTTGAATCAAGAACACCAATCAAAGTAATAGACATTTCAAATTAATTGCTGTGAATGGAATGATTGCAGATTGTTAAAACAAGAAGCTCAGTCACTAATACGACAATCACTTTCACAACTTTCTCAATCACGATATTTACTTTCATATAGATCTAGCAAACCTATAGGTACTGTGACACGACGAGTAGGCCTACCTAAATAGATCGAGCAAACACGTGACAAGGTTTTTATTTCATTTTCGTGACAAAAAGTAAAAACATCTCCGAGTAACTGATCGACCATGTCGAGCAAATCAAATAAACTCGATCCACATTCAAACAGTTTACTGTCACTTCACAAAAACAATCTAGTTTACTTTATACTTTAGGACTTCCCTGGAACGAAACTTGGTAAATAATAAATGCTTTGTTAATTTTTTTTACAAGTTGGTAAATAATTTTCTTTAGGGGTTTCTTGTGCAGAGGATTCAGTTTATAGAGCAGAGACCGAGGGTGTGTGGTCAACGAGAACATCTACATCCAGCTTATTGTGGTGCGGAGTACAGGGGGCCCAGGGGGGGGGGGGAGGGGGGGTATCACTCTCTCACACGCAGGGCACACAACTAATATAGTAACACAACACGCCGACAATGAAATGCACTTGCTGTGAATATCAGAGCTGCGAGTGCGACCTCCAGCACACAACAATAGGGGGTTGGTTCCGTCCAAGGGCGCCCTCCCTACCCCCTCTGCATATGTGTAATGAACCACGTCGCGTGCGCTAAATGGACCAATCGAAATGCTGAGGAATGGTTGGCCGGCTCCCTCACCCTCCTGTTCCCCTAATCATGTGACTCATTCCCTAATCCTAAGGGTGCAATACGACAATAATGACTACAAACTCGGTCCCGTCTCACCCCCCCCCCCTCCCCCCCACACCCCATAGCTAGCTAAACACATTATTAACCGGGATGCATCCCCCAAAAAGGGGAAGTTTCCACAATAGCAGAATCCGTAATCTCTTCGCTGCGAACTGGATTATTTACGGTCCAGGACTTCATTTAGAAGGCGAACTGGTGGAATAAAGCTGAGGCCATACGCTTGGTAACTTACAACTAACAATGATAACAATACTCGCTGGTAGAAAAGCGTTAAATATTACACTTAGCAAACACCTAAATGTGTAGAACTTTGCAAAGTTAGTCAGGATATGTATGAATTATGACTGCTTTATGTGTACAAGTCTAAGAACACTGTGTACAAACAACAATAGAAAAGAGATAAAACAAACATATTATATTGTAGAACACAATCTGGATTCGAGTACCAGTCGTATCAAACGGTAAAAAGAAACAAGACACCTACCTACACGACGTTTCATAGTTATGTAAAAACATAATTATTTAAAAAAATAGACGCACCAAAGGCTAAGGCCCGGTTTTCTATCATATTTGTAATGTCATCCACTGACGTTAGATGTACATCGTATCCCTCTTCAGGATTACGGACAGTTTGAAGACTGTGACCAATACCCGAGGATAACCCGTATATCAGGAGGAGTCCCTGAGACGGGAATCGATCACGCAACCTCCCGTGTCAGAGACCAAGGTAATAATACTCCCAAGTTGCACCAATCATTCCTTATAAGCCATCACAAGAAACAATAGCAGCGTATTTCTGACACCGCTTGAGAAAGCAACTCAAACTCCACGAAATGTCGACGCCGACAGCCGCTGTCAACGGCAACGGCTTCTCTCCTGACCAAGTACAGTCTCGACCTCCAGTCAGGAGAGGTCTATTGTCTATTGTGAGCTGCACTCGTGCTCACGGTAGACAGACATGGCGTGCAGGACTTGCAATGTCTCACAATACAAGAAATGACTGATTTCTACACTATTATATGAGCAAAGCAGGTAGAGGTTCTTGATTACCTCTGGACTGGGTTGATTATTGGGATTTGTGGAAATTACTTTAGGGGATGTTGACGGGAATGTGTCATGAGAAAAGTTAAAGGGTTCTATTTAGGGTATTTAGAAGGTTTCAGGGGGTAGATACATATCAAAGAGAGGTTGGACCGATTTTAAAATGAAATGATGAACATAATAGAAGAGTTATGTTTATTTTAATCGTGATACAATAATGTTGTAACATTGTATGTCACGTATAGAGACATTAGAAGGGAAAATGCAATGATTTTTCCCGACGTATTCTACATTTACTTGTTGAAAGTTTATTTTGTTGTAATACTTAAAGAAACCTTCCAAAATTTCATCTGATGACAGTGAAGTTTACGTCTCACTAACGTTTGTTCCAATGCTACTGACATTCTCCTCCCCCAATACTTAGGCGGGATTATCTATTGACTGATCACAGAGAAAGTCAGCATGTATGTTGGTTGATATATTTATGCGATAACCATCATAAAAGCTGACCACAACCCAGAGTGACTCACAACCTATTCTATTACCACACACGTCACCCAGCTCAACATGATGGCATAATTAAGATATGATGTTGTTATTACGTCCACCTCACGTGGTTGACTGTTCGTTGTGAGAAGGCGGTGCAACAACACTTCTTGGACACGGGGAGCAAGAGGGCAGTGGATGGATATACCACACGTTCACGCAAGACAAGGTAGAAGAGGGCGGTGCAAAGCTTCTTGGACACACAAAGCAAGAGGGCAGTGGATGGATATCCCACACGTTCACGCAAGACGAGGTAGACTCAATGTCGCTCACATGGGCTATCAAATGTCGATCAACTTCGCTAGCTGTAAAGCACACCGGAACACTATGCAACATGCCTGTATTCAACGAGATAGCGCTTCATTCTTCACCCCCCCCCCCAACCACGCAAAATTAGCATGTTTTTAAATCAAACCCCTCCAATGCTACATGTATTATATTTTATACTGTATTATAAATTATACAAGTGAACTAGTGCAGTTTAAATGTCAAATACGGTTTTGATATGTTCGACGGGCAAAAGTGAGCTTGACGTCTGTAAAGTTACAGAGATAAAACTGTAGAACTCAAACCGGGGACTGTACTGTAAACTGTAGATTCAACATCGTTAAACATTTACTACTCCCATAATAATAATACGAGAATAACATTAAAATTAAAATAACGACAGACAGTAGAAATGTGCATTGACTACCACTTCACCAAGATAATAAACAAATAAATAGATCTGAAGAGAAGGATGTACACGGAACAAAAAGTAAAATGCGAAGTCAACTAATGCGTTTGTGACGTTTTAAAAGTAAACTTATAAAGTCAATGTAAGTGATATGATGAATAAGTAGAGAAAGGAAATCCAGGTGCACTCATCGTCACAAGTAAAGCAAGGATAAACAGAACATATCTTTACTCTAAGAACTCTCATGCACTCACCCTAATATGTTATGGCTCAATCTAAATCGACACACGTCAATGAAAATAACAGTCAGTAATCATATAGGATACAAAAATGAGTGAACAAGTGTTGGTTCGAGTATAATTTCATGTTGTGTCCTACTCCTACCCTTGATTTACGTACGTCCCATGTCGTACCAGCAGCAAACACGTAGCCTGCTCCTGTCACAAAATACCTTCGCAATACCGGTATAACTTTTAACCAATCAGTGTTACATAAGCTTCGAACCTTCGAACCAGTTCTCACCAATCTACCTTGCAACGAGCTGCATTAAAGTCAGGAATAATACATTGTGTGAACCTAGCATCATGATCTAACCTAAGGTGTGAACCTAGCGTTACGAGGGACCACACAAGACGCACAATAATTGTGTAATTAATGCGTTTGTGTATTATTATCACACACGCATTTCCAAAACAGTCGAATCCACTCGAATTAATCGAATGATGCGATTAATTGCATTGAAGGCAGGAATAATAGGGCGTGTGAAGTCGGTCTTAGAACATTACGCACACCATACGAACAATTGTGTAATGAGTGTGTACACAAAGGTAATAAACCTGACGCAATAAACCTGGGGTTTCTAGTATTGAAATTACTCTAGGGAAACTGTGAAGAGAGTTTACGTGGGCAAAAGAGACAATGAATGTACTTCACATAGGTTTGAGTAATTAGATGAGTGTTATGATTACGAAGAGATAAGAGATACCCCAAAGAATTCAGTGGTTTCACACTTGGTAGAATGTAAAAAGGAATTTTAAAAATATTCGACATTTCAAAGAAATTAATTAAATACACCTCTAATAGATTCATATTTTCAATACGTGCTTTTCTCTCCATTCATACATCTACTATTCCAGTCTGCTGTAAGTAAACACACAAAATGTGTATAGTTCCCAAAGAATTACAGCATTGTTATCCAGTTAAATATCAATTGAAAACAATTTCGTTTTACTTATAAGCATATAATTATTTGTAAATTAATCTGAGATGAAGGAATGAAAAAATACGGGGGTTGCGAGAAAGGCAATGTCCACCGGCTTACTATCTGTAAAAATTAGATATAGAAATATGTTTACCGCAGCAATGCTTATAGCAATATTGTGGCATCTGGTTGAGATAATTGACGCGACAATGACGACAACCGATTCTCTTACACAATCAAATACACTAATTACACAATCGATTTGAATCGTATAGACATCAACATCTGCATTGCCGTTGCTTTTCTAGTGTTTACTCTTGAATTATCCATATATTACCACACATTTTTGTGTTGAATAAGTGAAGACCTCACTGTCAATAGATTATATTTCTTTCATTGTTCCTCTAAAATGATTTGCATTAATTGGATTTCTTTTATGTCACTTTCAAGTGTGGTAATAAATAATAAACGAATCTACGATGAAACACAAACAACACAACGTGCTGAAGCAGGATTCTAAACCATGTATTGTGGCGTGAGTGTTTGGTGCAAATCACACTCGCATCTAACATAAATGTATCCTGAAAAATACATTGTTTTAAAAATAAATTTTATCAAATTTAAATTTAAATTGTTTTTAGTTCCTGTCCTAACAGGATGCGTATAAACAAAACACGAATGCCCAATTTGAGAGAACCGTTTCACGAACGGCGTCCCGGAAGAACCGAGTCTCTCAGTCCCACGGCTTCTGAGTCACGTGGTTGGAGTAGGCCTACCTGCCCGGCCCGGCAGTGGTGGGAAGGAAGGGTTAGTCTGTTGGAACGGATATCTCGAGCTGATTAGAAGACAAGAGCTCATTTGGACACGAGGTAATTAAACAGAGGATGTTTTACTAACGGTCGTCGCAAATTTCTCCGCTCAGAGATTAGGATTTACAAAAGTGCGTAATTTCTAAGAACTGTCATTACTCCTTACGAAACCAACATGAGCGACGTACGAGGTACACACCTGTGACTCATTAGTATTACGAGCTGTTTACATATCTAAAATAAAACTGAAATTAAAATGTATTACAGAAGAAAATTTGTGATGTAAACGTAACTGTAACAAGATCCAGTGAACATTTATCTCGTTAAAGTTTGCTTCGCTAAGGTCCGATTTCATCACAACTAGATTACTATTATAGCAGTAAGCGGAGATAAGCTCCAAACAAAACAAACAGCGCCCCGAGTAGATGTAACAACACTGTGTGTAACAACACTGTGTATGTAACAACTAAACTGAGATTATCAAATCTTAGATTAACAAAGTTGGTGAAATCGGACCCGAGACTAAGTAAACATTGACATTTTTGTGAATACACGCCCATAGATTACATTTCTCTGAATCCACACTACTTACTACGTAGTTTACTCTATCGATATAAGTACACCGCCAGTATTATGTTTAGCTAGTTTAGTTTTCTTATAAAGAACTAATTTTCAGCCATATCTTGTTATATGTTCTATGATGTATAATCATGAAATTACACTCATATGTTTCAAGAAAAGTTACATTTTCAACGTATATTTCGAGTTGGCATTAGAACAATACTTCTGAATAATCGTTACCACAGTGAAACATGGTTTATACCTTCATAACACATCCTATTAGTATTTACTGAAAGTTCACTACATAGTGAAAAAATTGTTATGTCCACTCCACCTAACGTATAGGCAGTTGCTCCTTTTAACCAGTAAGTTTTTTCAAACATTTTTTATAGATCATACAATAACACAACGGAAATAGTGTGGCATGTTTTTTGACTAGGTATATTTTGTTGCACGCTTGAGTGTCACGGTGCCTAGCGTGCGCACACACGACACGACACGGTAGTGCGAGTTACAACGAACGCATCCGAGTTTGGAAGCCCCACACGAAACTATGGATTGTCCACATTTGTTCAAATTCATTGTGAGCGTTTTAAACTTCTTGCAATGCCCATACGTTTCTCTCCGTGCGTCTTCGCGTCCGCTCCATAAGTCAGAAGTCGTTCTAGAAGAATCGTCAATCCAAACAAAAACTTAATTTTAGTACATTTATTATGAATATATTTAAGCGGTTTTAGCTGTAGACACTTATTACAAAATATGTGGAAAATTTATTTAATAAACAGTTTTACATTTTTCTAACGTTTTTCTCCTGTGTGTTTATTTTGTTTCTGTTTTGTTATATTTAAACAAGCCTAGAGAGACTAGAAGAGATAGAGACTAGAACCATCTGCCGGATACAAAACAGTGTTGAGAAAAAAATGTTCTTTGACGCATTTTATTTTTACAGAAAATCCCAAAATGACGACTGCGTTGAAGGATGAGCAACGAGCCTGTAATTGTATTTGGTAACCTAACCCAATTCATGCTGATCAGCGCTGTTTTCTCTGCGGCGTTGCGCCGTGATACAACATGCGACTATGCCTCCCTCCACCTCCATCCGACCTCAAAAGTCGCCAAGACAAATGCTCGCCCCCATTTAAAACTTCACCAGAGAACGGATAAACAAATATATTCAAGTTAAAATCGATATCGGACGGAAGCGAAACAAATTAGGCCGTAGAAACGAGGTCATTCTTTACTCGCGGAGGCAAACATTGTGTTAGGGTCCCTCTAGGCTCGCGATGCCAGTTGAGATCGTCCAACAGATATAGTCCCGTCAAATTAACTTGCAAGGTTTTGTCGTCACGGATTATGTAATAGGGTAGTGACGCATGTGACAACTACCAACCTAAATCTAGTTGCATCCCGTTCTCTTGTCTCAGGTATTGTAGTGATAATATCGTTCGCATGTTGTCAGACGTGGTGGGGTCGCATTCCATTCACGGTTGGTGCAGTCAATGCAGTGGACAATAACAATACAGGTATCGGGAAATCCCGCGGTGAATACCGTTGAAATAGACCGTGTGTAGCGACCGTCTCTTCTCAGAATTTTAGGGGACACCTCGCTTTTTACGGCGTGGCCAGTATACTTTGGGAGTAAATTAATTCCAACAGACAGGCAGGCGAGTGTATGGCTGTGACGTCATGCGCTAATTATTCGTGGAAATACCACCCTCATTAGTGTATGTGTGTGACGTGTGCACGAGGCTGACGTGGAGGATGTTGGGGTGAAACCATCAGAATATGAGGGGGAGGGGAGGGGAGAGAGACTTCGTATCAAATGTCACGTAATATTGTGTGCACTAATATAGCTAGAGTCATGTCACAAAGTGTTGGTACACCACTTATGCAGAGAGAAATGTTAAGTTATTGTGTACAACATTTATATTTAGACGTACGAATAAATCATTCAGAAATCAGATTGAAAGTCCGGTAGAAAAGATACACAGTTTTGAGAAAATTATGAGAATTGACTCATTTTCAGTTTAAGTCTCCATACAAATTCGTAGTCTCTATACACATTTTAAATCAATTGAAGCGTCCGGTAGAAAAGATACACAGCTTTGAGACAATTATGGGGTTTGACTTATTATCAGTTTTAGTCTCCATAAAAATTCGTACAGTCTATATACACATTCTAAATCAAGTCTACACAACTGTGTAGTATTGATTTTTTAAACCCTCCTCACACGTTGCTGGAATCTGAAAACACCAGCAATATTCATAATTTTAAATGGACAATCATCACGTAGTAAATTCCTAAGAAGACCTATTCTGATACAAAGTTGAATAACTGTTATAGGTCTATTTATATTTAGCGAAATGCCTGCCAATTGAAATATGAATCTCAAATATGAAGCTACTTTACAAGAGTGCATATTTTCACTACAGAAATGTTTCCCCATTCCCTGCCTCCGCCACCACACAAATACGTGCAAACCCCAATCTGACCATGTAACCTCCCCCCCCCCCCCCCCCCCCCGCCTCATGAGCACGGTCACCAAATACAATAATTGTTTAAATATATATATATATTATGTATAACCTGCATGATACGACTTAACATGCAGCACCATATTTTTACAAATAAATGTATTTGTGAGAGATTCTTATGGCTCATGATTCTTATGAACGAATAATTATTATTATTATTATTATTATTATTATTATTATTATTATTATTATTATTATTATTATTTATTTATTCATAACATAAACAGTTACATTTTATGTGTGCAGCAGTCTAGTTATAAATTGGATGTAAGAAGCGGACCTGAGATCCATTCACATTGTGTCTTACAACCATTAATAATATTAGGTCAACCTATCTCTAAATAATACTAGAATATAGCTACGATGTATAAACACTAACACTAACATTAGAATTATGCCTACCGTAAAACATAATTACAACACATATGCCATAATACATATAACTATTACATACATATTATTACTAACTGAATAAGAGAAATAATGGCTATTATTAAATTGTACCTAGATTACATGAGGTATGCTTGATGTAGTGCAAATGAAAGTGATGATTTGAGGTGCGATAAATAATGATGATGGGATTATGACTGAAGTGATTCTATTAACTAATCTGACGTCAAACAAACAAAGTTTCCAAAATCATGTCAAAGTTCTTGCAAGGTCATCGTAAATAGAAACAAATTAGTGGAAAGTTCTGCAAATAGCCCTTTTGAATTCATTGCCAGTTAAAACTTTTATTTGAGTAGGAAGAGAGTTCCATATCCGCGAGGCACGATGGTACAGGGAGACCTGATATGCGCTAGTGTTGGCTCGGCTATGGCTAAGTCCCGAAAGAGTATCATTGCACGATCTAATTTTTCTAATGTACATTTTTCACGTTTGCATAATAATTAATAATACACATTAGTTGGGGGCGGGGGCGGGGGCGAAGACAATGGCTGCCATGAGCGAGGTTTGACTCTTGCCCATGGCGTTCCTAAAGACATCGTTTATATAGAACTCGGTGCTACAGCGTTATGGATGAGCAAGTCGGAGCAAATCAGTGGTTAGTTTTTACAAATACTGACAATTAGCTGACCAGCGCATTAGTCATCTATGACGTCATCATCCACAAGGTAGCTGTGGCACGACTTTAGTACATATTGTAGGCGGAGAACAATGGCTGACCTAGGTTCTATGGAAAAGGCGCGTTCAGACAGAATGACTATGGACTAAGACTAACAATAGAGTGATTAAGCCTTGGGAAAACAACGTACTCGGAAACATCCATCCCCAAATGTATTTCAACAATGCCAACAATCGAAAATCAACTTTTTTAATCACTCGTTCTTAAACACTAATCACTATAACAGTTTGTTAACGCTTAAACATAAATCGTATACTTCAACCCTGTTAAACCTTAAATCGTTAGTCTTAAACACTAATCGTTAGTCTTAGTCATTTTGTGTGAACCCGCCTTTACACGGAACCAAGTATGTTACTCAAGGTAATGTCGACATCGGCAAGTTATGACCACCATTTTAACGTCACGTTCTCGTTCTAAATTAATTAATAAGACAGAAATTAAATAATTAAAAGCTAGAAACGAGGAAGTAAATCATACACGGCCAACTAAAAAGTGACGTGAGAGTGGGAAGAATCGCTAGGATTGGTCAGATTCGGGTAGACCTATGGGAACGAGCGGACGGAAGCTTTTTGGGCCATAAATGTGCGTAACTTGGCCCACGACGGATTAGCATCGGTGACGTAACATCTTTGGGATAATCCACGCAGTTTTAATGATTTGTATAAATTATTGTGATCAAGGAAGGATTTTAATTGATTCGGTTCACATAGAGTCGACTACGTATTTCGGTAGTCAGTTACGTGATCTAACACACAAGTACAAAGATATCTTCAGTTGAATATCAATTTGCTAAACTTGAGTATCGAAGAACGCACAAACGCGGTGTCAATTTTTAGTTTAAAAGCGATTATTTTATAATTACAAGTTGGGCCAGTTTTCTCACGCAAAACCAAACGTGTAGCTAAATTCGTCTTGAGAATTAATTAGCAAGGTAGAATGTGTTATAAATTACTATAACGACACATTATAAACAAAAACCTAAAATATCAAAATCCAGTGTACATCATTTTTGGGTAGCCTATGAGTGTTAGTTTGTGTGACAAAATTATTTTACCCACTTTGACCGCTCGCAGCCGAACGAAAAAAATACAACGTGCATTATTTTTATAATCGTTCATATATTCATTACCTTCCTACCGTAAGCTATTTTAAAAGGTCATACGAAAATAATTTATCGCCATTTCTTTTTATCGCCTGGGGAAAGTTGCACGCCATATAATTTGAATTAAGGTCGCAGCACCGCACCGCACGTTAAGCTGCCCCCGCCCCGAGAGAACCAATTCAAATATAAATATATTAGCTAAGCCAAAACTCTGATAATATGAAGATTATAATTTCAGATTAATCGGTTTTGTTTCGAGAAAAATGACCGCAAAAACTTGAATGTTTTCAGTTCTAAAAAGTTTTATGTTTATCAAGAGTAATCGCCGGATTAGTGTATAATCCTGAGATTATTGGTTATACGAAACGGTCCGACCCTTGAGTTTATAAACAATGTTATTATAAAGACTTTTTAATGGGTGGCTTTAAACTTCCAATGTATTTTTTCATGAAATGGATAATAATAATATGTAAGCAGTAAGCCACACTGAACATAAAGGGCCTACGCTATGTTTTAAACTTCTGTACACCTTTGGATAAATTATTTTAACGGCTTTTTTCTCTGGGGTTGTAGCTTTTCATTTATAAAAATAACGACTCGCTAGCTCGGAAAATTCTACGAAGAAATTAGAAAACTTCCATTATTTGCTTATAACAAAAATGAAAATCTGTTGTTTTGTTCTTATTTCCACCACAGAAGAACCCCATGGGAGAAAACCGTCGGATGAGGTAGGTAAGCCAGGCATATTCATTTAACTAATATCTTCCTGACTTTGGTGACCCATAGCCTGTATTGTTCTCTCTACCCATTTGGCGACATACACATAGCATCGTTCCATATACCCAAAAGATCTAAAATGTTTCACGAATTTTTAAAATGCAAAAAAGTACTTGCACGACAAAAAAAAGCGTTTCTACTTTTAATCAAAATGTACACATATCGAAACCTTTTTTAAAATTCAATCTGAACCATGACAAATCTTCTGAGATGTCAAGTTCTTCCTAATGACAGAGAATTCTATTTTTAAATTGCCACGCTTTAAATGACACAAGCTGTTTTGCGTCATTCGAATGTATCAAGAATAAAATAGTTCATTCGAAGATCTAAACAACCACACCGACTGTTATAAGATACAGACAGGGCACTCCCACCGAGGCCTCAGTGCTGAGTCCCATCAGAACAGTATGAGAAGGAGAGGAGAGGAGAGGAGGTGCCCGTGAACCCACACAATATAATGAGAACACTATGAAGCAGCTCCTGAACAGTAGCCAAGATTAAACAACAAAAAACACACGATTCGGAAGTAAATGTCAAGAACCCGGCTCAGGCTAATTGAAAGAGACAAAGCGTCCTTGGATCTAAGAACAATGCTTGGAGACTTGAAGCTAATTACTGGACCGGAAACAGCGTCACGCTTGTGAGGGCTGTGAACAAGCCTGTCTGTCTGTCTGTCTGCCTATCTGCCTAAGTGTCCGTCTGTCTGTCTGTCTGTCTGCTTGTCTGTCTGTCTGTCTGTCTGTCTGTCTGTCTGTCTATCTGTCTGTCTGTCTGCCTGTCTGTCTGTCTGTCTGTCTGTCTGTTTGTCTGCTTGTATGTCTGTCTGTCTGTCTGTCTGTCTGTCTATATGTCTGTATGTCTGTATGTATGTATGTATGTATGTATGTATGTATGTATGTATGTATGTATGTATGTATGTATGTATGTATGTATGTATGTATGTATGTATGTATGTATGTATGTATGTATGTATGTATGTATGTATGTATGTATGTATGTATGTATGCCTGCCTGCCTGTGTCTGCCTGCCTGCCTGTCTGTCTGTCTGTCCGTCTGTCTGTCTGTCACGTCGTCGGATTGTTCTTGGCTTATAACATACCCCGAGTAGCTAACCAATCTGTACTGTTCACACATAATTCACACTCGGCTTCTTGGCCGGATGAGAACTTGTCTGGGTATGTATGCGCTTGGAATCGAACTATTGTCACGGCGTGTGAGAGAGTGCTGAAGTCTTTAGTTGGCAGCGGGTTCAATATTGTCACCTAAAGGGCCAATATACCATTTTGAAAACTATCTATGACGCTTTGTATGATTATTGATTGACATCGCGGTCAACTAATGCCTTAGGGGATTGTGATGAGAAAGGTACAAACGTCCTGGATTATTTTTAAATTGGGTGTTATGCATTCGTAGTCTGACGTATAGGAAGTATGTGCTAAGTGGGTAAACCTTTTGGAAAATGTATATCTACTGAAATTGATACAATTGATGATAGAAAACTGGGGATTGATAATTATGGAGACCCACAAATGAATGTGGGTGGTATGAAGGTAATATCGAAGTCTACAGATCATCTTACAAATATGATGAAAGTTTTGCCCTTGGAGAGAGAGACAATCTGTGGTATTAAATTGATATCGTAGACTTTATCAAAACGTAATTGAGATTCTGACCCAAACTATTTTCCCAAATGTCATTCTTAGACCACGTGGTGGTGTGTGTGGGGGGGGGAGAGGGGAGGGGGTATGACAGAGAAATAATTGATTCTGCAGCATACCTCGATCGACAACTTCGTTTTCTAGCTAGCTCATGTTACCGTTACTTTAAGCAATTTTGGAACATTTTGATATTTTCTATTAGAAGCCCCATGCATCTCGATCCATTACTAGGGTGGGTGTCTTTTGTCCCCACCCTCCCACTGCAATCTCATCTTACCTCTGGGAATTGTCACCCTATACGTCTGTCAATATCGTCGTTCAAATGTACCATTCAGTAAAAGTTAATCAATAATATTCAATTTGGCCAGTACGATTGTTGATTTTCCTCCCCTGCTATATTTCAGCTTGTAAATCCAAGCATACACGGCAACCTTACACTTTACATCTAACAAATTTCGTGAGCCGACGCTGTTTTTTTTTTAAATGTAGAACACATACCCTATAGCCACTTTAGAAAATTAGTTGTAGTAATATTTAAGTATAAATATATAGAGGAAGCTACATAGACATGCATTGCGGTTTGCACAATTTCCTTACTTTTAAGATTAACTGTTTAACGAAGTTGAGTCAGCTACGGAAAATCATGTAGCTCCCTAAAGGCCAATGAGAAATAAATTCAGCCAATGGCAGTGACCCCACTAAAACAGTTATAACCTCAGGGTAGTGTGTGTGCACACCTAGAATTAATGTAAAAAACAAATAATAAGTATATTTATTATCTGAAGGCAAACAAAATTGTGGAATATTTTGAAATCCATGCAAAATACCACACGTGTACAAACAAGCAACCCTCCTTGGCCCGTGGCAAATGTTCGTCACTGTAAATACAGTAATTACTAATTACTGGGTGCACAGACGTACCAACTAGCTGGCCACCAACATAGTTATCTAGAGCCGCAGGGGAACGCTACGCCCTCACAACGCGTACCTATAAATCACGCAATCGAGGCTGATTAACAACGAACGTATTTCAATTTGGGAAAACACGATTGAAAAGTTTCAATCACAGAATTGTATTACAAATCGGGGCGGCGTTCGTTCAGTATTGCGTAAGCGCTCATTAAAGTAATAACAATATTAACAACGCGAAGCGAATCTCGATCACTCGTTTGGGTCGACGGTTCACAAATCGATTAGTCGAGAGTGCTGAGTGGAGTCAGACGTGGCTTTTTGTCAAACCTCCCTTTTCTTTGCTTTCACAATGGGTTTGGTTTGGTTGGCGCGACACAAAGGACCAGGTTGATTCGTAGATCGATTGAAGTTCGATGCAAGGAGAGAAAGGGTATTCCAGTTCTATAATATATACGTTCATATACGTTTATATACGTTTATTATCGGCGTATATTAACATGGCCGCATTGGCGTCGCGACAGATCGTCACGATTGATCTTGTTACATACAAAGACAGTCAAAATTAAGGCTGTGTGTACACCTATTATTAAATTTAAAAAAAAAAAAAAATAGCCTGCGGAACACTCGATTTTTGTCAGTTAAAATTGCTTGATAATGTCACAAAAGTAAATCAAAATATGTAATCCTCTAGCTACAGTATTTCGTGCTCTTTCTTATGAATGTTTCTGTAAATATTTCCGTTTTTTTTGTTGCTGCCCACCTTTCACACCTTTTTGAAAAACGGATATATTTATCGGAACAAAAAACATCCATTCTGATTTACTTTTTGGGACACTTAAGAGCGAAGGATACCTCTACGTCAAAAACCGCAGAAAATTTTCAATTTTTAATTATATCTCAAGATTGAAACACAAAAATCGTTATCACAGTCATACTGATTATAACGTTAAATACATTTTATTATTCAGTCTGTAGGGCTAACCATACAACAGTGCTATGGTGTCTCAGATTTTCGATTTTGTGTTTCAATCTTGAGATATAATTAAAAAATGAAAATGTTCTGCGGTTTTTGACGTAGAGGTATCCTTCGCTCTTAAAAAACATTTTAAAGCATGGTACGTGAACAAAACTCTCGCGGGGTCAAACCCGTGACTCTGCCTGTCGTTACGAGGCGACTAAAAGAGCCGACACTCTACACCAACTCTATAACAATGGCATTTGAAATATCGATCTTTGATTGGTTATCGCTCACTCGTCGATGGTGTTCGGAGCCTGCAGGGTTGCTTTAGACGCTTTAAATTAAAGTCCCCCGCACTGCAAATCAGTTTCGTTACTGAGTGGGTAGACTCTAAGTGTGAATTTATTTATTTTATTTTATTTAATCATCATGATCGAGAGTTAGTTTAGCAGGAGCAGAAAGGAACTCAATGAAATAAGATCCTATGAGTGACCCACCACCTTCTCGACTAAAGATTTATCCATCGCGTGAACCTTGAATCCCCCACTTCTGTTCACGAGTATAACAACAACATACTCGGTGTGAGAGAATTCCTGTTGATCGGGTGTTGTACAAAGACCGTGACATTTCCTCATAAGCACATAAGCACACCTTCCTTGTCATGCCCAGCACGTTACTACACCTAATATCATTAGTCCCCAGTGTGTAAGCAGTCCAACAAGTGAATGAACCGACCGACAACGCCTTCGACTTCATTCGTACCGACTCGGAAGAAAAGTAATTAACGTTGGTTCACACTCGCTCGATTCCATCTATCGGAATACCGACATGTAGGAGACGAAACCAGGACCCATCTAATTAATTTCATCCAAAGAAGTGTATCAGTGTGTGGGCCAAACAACTCTCTCTCTCTCTCTCTCTCTCTCTCTCTCTCTCTCTCTCTCTCTCTCTCTCTCTCTCTCTCTCTCTCTCTCTCTCTCTCTCTCTCTCTCTCTCTCTCTCTCTCTCTCTCTCTCTCTCTCTCTCTTTCTATAGTTGAATGAAATATGCTAATGAGCTGCCTGCTGGAACTTACAGGATTTGTCGGCGGGCGAGGAACGAACGGCCATTCTGAGCTTTAAAACCACTAAAAGCAACGTTTGTGTCTGTGTACGGACGCCGGACGCCGCCGACAGAGGGAATAAAAATGACCACCGTGGAGTTAAGCTTGGGGGTCACATGTGCGAGTGTTTATATCAGGTCGAAGCGACTCAGCGGGTGGAATGCTTCCTCATTTTAAATGGGATAATACACATAAGCCCGTGAATATATTAGAATGATAATAATGCCTATAACGTTAACTGGTATAGTGTACAGTCGGAAGTAAAAGTTCGTGCGCAAAGTGCGGGTTTTGATAATGTTCTGAAATCTTTTCAAGAAAGAGAAAAACATGTAGCCCGGAACCCCCAAGAGAATTTAGTGACGTTATTATGGATGTTGTTTTGTTTTTACATTGTTTACTTTGGTCTTTTGTGTGTGTAAAACACAAACAGATTTCAAACCGAATAACAGTTCTATATATATTATTTCGAACCATTTTCAGATTTCTTTGAGTATTTTCAGTATCGATTACTCTCGCCCTACACAAACTGCATCAGCATCAATCAATCAATCAATCAATCAATTTGCGCCGATTACCTGAACAAGATTCTCCTATTCAATCCGGTCACGGTATAGAAAGATGCAGCAAAAAAGTTTATTTCAATAAACATTTAAATTGATCGTATAAGGTTCGCTCTAATTAGCTCAATACATCGATACACCAGACTCACAGCTGATTGATAATGGACGCAATAGCTAACTCGTTATGCTAAGCGAAGATAGATTGCATTGAAATCAAACTCGGTGTTAAATAAAAAAATAAATTCACATTTAGAGTCTACCCACTCAGTAATGAAACTGATTTGCAGTGGGGGACTTTAATTTAAAGCAACTAAACCAACCCTGTAGGCTCCGAACATCATCAACGAGTGAGCGATAACCAATCAAAGATCGATATTTCAAATACGAAACATATGAATCAGTGATTGGACAGTGCGAACACCTGCGGACAAATGTCAGAATCAACAATGCCGATTCAGAACAACATTTGAATTTATTGAGTGCTTCGTTGCTAGGACGGCTCCAAAGTCACCGTTTACTTATTTCTAAGACAAGAAGTAATGGAACTGGATCCTTTTCTTCTTCTTCTTCTTTACGAAAGTTGCCGTCGAACATGTAAAACCAGATGACATCTCAAGTCTCACTGTCAGTGTCAGACGTGCACGATTTGAACACGACTGGACTCCGATCAAGCTGAACCGAAGTAGAGCGATTTGTATTTTTGGTTCACGGTTTTCTACTTTCAAACTCTCACTCTTTCCGATGCAGCAGCAGAAAGTAAGTCTGCATTGCAAACCGCATCCACATCACGCGGTACAATTTATAACGCACAGATACTGACTGGTTTGGTACACGACTACCTGCTTACTTGGGGTCGGGAAATCAATTTTCAATTTTGCTGCAGAATACTATAATTGTAAACTTGAGGGCCAGGGACCTGGGGACGAGATTAACCAGTGGCGTAGAGAGGATTACTTTCGGGGGCGGTTGCGAACGTCCCTCACAATTGTGAGATGAATGCAGAAGGGACAGGGTTCGATTCCCGATCCGGGCTGAGATGTCTTAACTGCGAAAACTTGTATGTAAACGGTGACTTTGTAGCCGTCAAAGCAACGAAAAGCACAATAATAAGAACCAACTCGAGACGAGATGGAAATAATGATTGCTCAGACATCTCATCAAGATTGAAACCGTATTTATGATATCATGCCGTATCTATCACTGGAAAAGCATGGTAATGATGCCTATATGCTGTGGCGCATCCTAGGGCGGGGGGTTATGGGGTTCAACCCCCCCCCCCCTCACAAAAAAAACAAGTGAGAGAGAGGATGATTGCTTGAAGTCGCGTAACATTTAAATCGTTACCATGTAATTCAGAAACTTATAATTTTCCGGTTTAGACATTATTTTTTTATATTAGCGTTCAAAACGTCAAATGTGATCAAAAATTGTTGCCGAAGACAAAAGTGGAAGAGCTCTGATTCTGAATGGGTGACGACTGACGATACGTTTATCACCGGTTTCAGTTGTTACAAGAAGAGAAGGCGATGAGCCAATCACCGCCTTGCATTCGCCTTCAGTAACGACCAAAACCGCTGATAAATATATCGTCACTCATACAGAATCGCCCTGCTGTTTGGGTTCCCCTCCCCACCCCCCCCCCCCAATATTACAATCTCCTAATATGAAAGTTATTTGGAGGATTTCAGGGGTTTTGATTGGTCGTTGCCATGGAGAGAACAAGCTATTCGACGAAAATTGGGGCGTATCTCAAGTAGTTATTGGTACCTAAGCGAAGCAGCAGATTCTGAAATGAACGGAATGTGCTCTATTTTTTCACCTGTCTCCCGTACCTACGTAATGCCGGCTCCGCCAACTGGAATGCAACGACCGCGCGGCACAAGATCACACACACGATACCATATCTCTCAGGTTACACCTCCAGTCAGTTGAGTAGGTACACAATACAATGCCTATCGCATATAAGCAACTGATAACCCGATAGGAGCCACGTGGTATAATATAACACACGGCATACCCGACCGGCAGTCTAGATTTAATTGTTTGTGAATTCTTTGACGGGAGAAAGGTCAAAGAACTCGTTAGGTGGTTTTAAAAAATACTAGAACGTTCCAAGATCTCGGCGAGACGGGACGAAGTTCTTTGTTTTTCGTTTTTTTCTTGCGAGAGATGTTCTGGAGGTAGGCTATATTATATTATGCGACCCTGAGAGACTACGAGACAGTGTCTGTACTGCGTTGGTACGGTACGCCTACGGCGGGAGATGAGACAAACATACTATGTACCGAGTACCGAGGACGCAGCGATCATAATAATAAAAACCAAGCACTGTGCAATGTATGTAACCGACATGTATTTTATTTTATGTATTATTCACACTCTCTCGCTCAAACCATCGTAAAAGATGTAACGCCTACTCCTTATATCTTTTACGGGGGGCGGGGAAGAACAGACGAATATAGGAGGAAGAGAGAAAGAGCAGAGAAGAAAGAAGAATAGGCTTTAGTTTTGAGGACGGAGGAGAAATTTATGTTTTATGTTATACGCTACCACATTTGGTCGTAACTATATTTTTATCAAACATAACTATGAACAAAGACAAGACAATGTACTATGATGACACAATATAATCGTGTATGTAAAAAAAGAAGGGAAACCATACCCGAAATCTGTAGTGTATCGGTCAAGGTTAATTAAAATTAAGAGCAAACTATGTTCATTCTTATACTTTCGTCTGAATTAGAAAAGACGGCGCACAGATTGTTCGGCGATTTGAATGGCAGAAGTTCCAACCCGTCCGTTTGGTACTCGAACCCAGGTCTAGGTAATTGTCCACCTGAGCTGGCAGTCTAACGATTCGTTTGTCTTTCAGTACGGAGACATGGGTGGCACAGTATTCTTATTTGTATACAAACAAATTCTGAACGGCATACTTGTTGATCTGCCAAGTTTTTTTTTCCTCGAATTTATCGTTTTAGAGCCAACAACTTTGAGTACATTCAAACAATAAAATGAAGTAGGTCTAGACGTCGTGCCCATTCCTGTGTTACAACAAAGTTTCGAGGTATATATGTATGATGCAACAGGAAATATCCGTCAATTCTGTAACTGAAATTTGAACAAAAATTTGAATTTGAACTGATTTTTTTTTGGGGGGGTTTTAGCCGTGGTCATGTGATTGCAATTACATGTATTATTCTTAGGTACGTCGAAAGTTCTATTTCGAAGCAGATATCGAATTAACCTGAACGAAATATCAACCCGTAATGACCATAAAAGTGCGAAAATGAAATGGTGAATGCGCGTGTGTGGCCAAACCTTAATCTAGCTTAAGACTCGAACTGTCAAATGTCTTCACACAACACAGAAAACATTGACGGGTTGTCTTTAATTACGCCTCTACAGTAATGACGAACCCATCCATCAATCATGTTAGATCCTGATCTAATACACAGATACGGCCACTGTGCACGGTCTGTCTGTGCATACAAGGAGGCTGGCTAATAAACTGGAGCCACATGTGTAACTTGAGAATGGGAGATCATTGTACTGTGGCAGAGGTCCATAAGTTGATAACATACGTTTCTTACAATATTAAGTAGACCTACCGGTGGGTTCTCTTATGTGTCCCAAATTATTATATATATTATATAAACATATTATATAATAATAAATACATAATAAAAACATAATAAAAAATAAAAATGATAATATTAAAAATTGTGCATTAGATCACGTGTCTATGTTAATGTAACGTAAACCATCAATGATTTATCAATTTGAGTATTTCCATACCGCCATACACAATAGAACAATTTTAAATTGAGCGTCGAGCGGGTGATTAATTAATCATAAGACTTATGAGGGAAATTGAATCACCGCGATTCAATTTGGCATCTGGCATCGGCACGTAGCCTGCTTTGATCGAAAGTACGTAAGTCATCGCAATGCAAAATTTGAGTTCGTCAATGTGATTATTACGTGAATATGTATCTGATTCGATTTTTTAAAATTATTTATTTATTTATTTATTTAAATTTATTTATGCGTTACCCAACAACAGAATACAAAAGTTCCAGAAAACGTTGGATGCAATACTAAAGTAATTAAATGTAAGCATAAAAAGATAAATGTTACCCATAAATTAATTTCTGGCACCGGTATTATTTACCCTGATGACCTATAAACTAGGTATGTCCAGCAAAGTTTACATTTTTACAATGAACATTTTACGTAAACGTGTTCAGATATAAATACTTTAGACGTACCGGTAGTAATGTTTACATTGAAATAAATAAGACATAAAGTTCTTGTTGGCTGGAAGGCTTTGTACGGAAACAACAATAAACTACAATAATGCATAAGTTTCATATCAGAATTGGATCTTATTAAATTATGAAAATATAATAATTTTTTAAAAAATAACCAAGCTAATGCAACACAAATGCAACAATGTGACGACTTGATAAAAATTATTTGACAGTCGTATCCAGTTTCATAATGTGATTACGCTTATATTGTTGCGTGCAAGTGGTCCACAAGCACGTGTAACCACGTGTACTCGCCACACTGTTGAACAGTAGCGGCACGATTGTTTAACTGTCAATGTCACGCGTACTTACCACAAACATTCAGCCATCCTTCCACTCGCGATGGATAAACCATCTTCTTGCGACGGTTCATTGTAGAGTATCCAAACAGCGCCAGCTTAATTCCAGGTATTATTTCGTCGATTTGCAGATAAACACAACAAACACAATCACTGTTCACACTCGATTAGCAACACGTTTACAAGTTAAAAATCACGGAATCAATTAAATTACGTTGTAAATTTTCCATCATTATCACATCACAACACAGATATTAACACTTGACAAATAAAAATTTGTTTGAAATTTTTGCGACGAAAAGTGGGCGAGTTTTTAATGTGCGAGCGACGAAGTTTTAGGTTACGTGTACCACACCTCCGCTCCTGCCGGTGCCGAAGTTCAAACTGACATGTGCACATGGTATGCGGTAGAGCCACCGAGCTCGGCGAGAAGACAAAGAGCTTAGCTTCGAAAGAGAAACCACTTGTTTCGACCAGATTCGAATATCGGTATATTTTTTAACCAAACGTTAATATTTGATACCTTACAACATGATCAATACATAGTTAACATTTTAATAATTACCTATTGGTCACTTGTATGAGGAACAAAGGTAAAAAGAAAGAGAACGCACGAGTGAAACATCTTTGACGGTACGAACCTCTTTGGACATGGCGATGCTACAGCGCTCTGTGAACGGTTTGAGGAACTCTTCAGACAGCGTTTTGAAATGTAAGCGCCAAGCGCAGGAGAGCCGAGGTCCAACATGATACGGTACTGCATGTAAATGTAAACTAAAAAATAAGTGATTTAAAAATTAGAATATTTGCTTGTTTACATTACAACAATCTTACTCGGACGGAACTTTACTACTAACTTTGATGGCATATTTTGTAATATTCATTGCAGGAGAAAGGAATTGAAGGATAACTAAGGAAACAGTTGTTTGTGAATGAACAACACAATAAATATGAAGACAAAAAGTTCTCTTATTGGATATTTAATATCAGAGTACATACTGAATGATTATGTTGATAGAGTACAAATAGTTTGCAATAGTGCAAACAAAACTTCACAAAGTACAAATGTTATAGAGAATGTCCTTCTCGCCCAAGACGGCATTGTTGCATACATTAGAAAAGTTTAGAATAATGAGTGAAGTGATTTGACATTGTTGGTCACTTCGATTACAGATTATATTTTTCTGTAATTTTAACTACTGTATCAACTACTGATTATATTTTGACACCACTAGCCCAGTGCACATATACATTGAACCGGAAATCAATCAATGCTTGTCCCTAGTGTTTCTTGAATGTGACACACACGTGTTTTGACACACGTAAAGAAGTTTCAGAGTTACAAGTGAGTGACCTTGGTATCTACAACTCTGGTCACTCATTGCGAATCGTTACGTTTCATGTTCACTTCTGCAAGTGTTATTCTTATCACACCCCCATGTTAACTCTACCATAAACGTTGTTTCTCTATGATATACCGCAACATACACCCAAAAATATGTTTGTTTCGGTTCAGCTCAACAAAAATTAAAAACAATCATTTGGTCCAGGACAATTATTTAGTTTTGAGGATAATATCGGGTTTTTTCAGTTCGACGGCCTGTTCTATTTTATTATTATCAATAGTCAAACGAGTAGTACTTGTTCAATGTTTGAACAAGTTTGTAGATGTCTTAGAAATTAAAGCAGATTTAGCAAAACCGCAATGAATCTAATATGGCATAGATCCACTAAATGTGACATCTGTACCCACAGATTGTCTCGATTAGCCTCGTTGCAAAAATATGAGACGTTAAGCCCAAATATCAATCAATCTACCCACAGAGAACAGATCATTCAATTTAGTCTCAAGTATTATGCTGGATATGTAAATATATGAACATTTACTGCTGTCAAGATTCTATGCCTGATGAAAGTTAAATAATGCTACTCAAATAATACTAGACATTATCAAGATGTTAAACATACATTAAAAGTAAAACTAAACTTTTAGCAAGGTTTCATCTTCAATGATTATTTTTACCACGCAAGAACGTACTAAGAACAAGTGAGTGATATCGGGAATGTTAAGTGCACCAGGCTTTATTTATATTTATAAACACGTTTTAAACGGTTCCTATCGTTCTATTGAGAATATTTTAAAACAAAAATTATACATGTTTATGAATGAAGATGAAGATTTCTTGTTTCACATATTACATTACAAAGAATGTGAGCTTGCAAAAGAGCAATTACAAATTCTGAATGAGTACATACTGTACTATTATATAGCTGATCTGATACTACCTTATTTATTAACGAGTTACAATTACAAAAGATGTCACTCATTGGTTCATCGTCGGTATTACAGGAATGGCAAACCTGTATGCTGAGCATTATCATTAAAATTTTGAATGTACACTACAGATCATGAAAATAATTTTTAAGACACAATGACAATGTACCTGATGAAATTGAAATAGGAACATTACCAAAACATTCGAGATCTTGACATACTGTTAATTTTTCAAACAAGTATGTCTCACTCTAGCAATGTTTCTACTTCATATGTTCCCATTGTTATGGTCAAAAACAGTCTGACTTTGTTTGGCACTAAGGTACAACCATCACGGTGTACACAGGGTACACAATAATTAATCATTGAAATATTCAGCACCGAACCGATGATATACGTACATTCAATTGCACAAAGAAAAGTATTATTTTCAATATTACACATTTCAAACTTGTTGCATTGTACATCACAATATGGTCCAGGGCTTCACGTTATAACTTCATGAATATAATCAACCATAATAATTATGAATACAAAATTCACTTCAATCATCTTGCCACTAATGAAGAATCATTCCAAACTTAAGAACACATTGTTTTTAATTTCATTGTTGCTGTCAAGAAAGTTACATACATATTGTAAGATTCGACTAAAACCTCTTAGTATTTAAGTACAATAGTAAAATGTACAATCTATACTAATCTATTGATTTTTTAGACTAAGTGGACACAGCTGAATTTTTTTAAGTCAGCCTGTTAAGTATTACGTTAATTTATAATACCATATATAAGAGCACATTCATAAATTTAAGTTTAAAACTGATTACAAGTACAGAATGCTTTCTTTCTAAAGAGAGTGCTGCAATGGAAACGACCTCCTTATAGCGTCACTGATAATTTAACAATAAAACAACAATGAACAATATTGACCGCTAAACTCCTCCTTATAATAGTTTATTTTCTTGCCACCAGAGTGAATCTAGTCTATTTTGAGTGGTAAATAATCTGTTCTATACCCAGTCTTGGGTAAATTACTTTTGAAAAGTAGTGACATTACTTTACTCGTTACCTTTCATTAAAAGTAATGAAGTTACTTTACTAATTACTTCAGTCTTAAAGTAATGGCATTACTTTACTTTTCCTCCCGAAAAGTAATGACGTTACTTTTGTAATTACTTTTGCGATCTTATCAAATAAATAGGATAAGGTTGAATTTGGTATGTCATCAAATTATTTGTAAATGCAGATGCATTCTGAAACGTGGTTACCAGTGTTTTATTTATCAACGTAGGATAGGATCAGTAGGACGGCTAGGCCTAGCTCCACCAATCCCACTTGTGCTTGTGGGTGTATCAGACAACATGTTAAACGATGAACGATAAATGATTAAATAAACACCGGATCACGTTTCTACAAGGTTTGTTCAGTTGACGCGAACTAAAGAAACGTGGGCAAAGGCCTATTCTCGTTTTCACTGAGAGGTTACAGGCTAGCCAACACAACCTATTTGTTAGAAAAATAAAGATTTCTTCGGTAGGTAAGATCGATGTGCAATTTTATATGTTGAAGTTGAGAACACTGATGCAGTGTTTAATTTTTTCGCGACTGGTGGCGAAATCGAGAACTTGGTGAACACGGCAGCAAGCCCATGCACAATGTTAGGTTAGGTAGGTTAGGTTTTTTTCGATTATCTCGGCAACTGTTCGTCGTAGAGCAAACCAGACAGTATCCCTTAATCACACTCGTTATTCTCTAACAAGAAATAAATTTGTTTGGGAGACGAATTTGTCGGGAGTAACTTGCGGGAGTCACTTGCTCGGGTACTGCGGCTGTATATGTGGTTAGGGTAGGCGGTCGTTTTTCTTTGAACTTTTCAAGTAACGCGATCCTTATCTTGACAAAGGAACTTTTATTTGAGAAAGTTTATATTTTCAGCAAACTTTTTAACGTTCTTGGAATCAGTACTGTAACTGTTACCTAACGAAAAGTAACGCGTTAGTAACGTAAAAATCACGTACAAATGTAATGAAGTTACTTTACTCGTTAGTAATAAATCATTGTAACGGCGTTACCGATTCCGTTACTGAAAAAGTAATTTCGTTACAGTAACGCGTTACTTCCGTTACGTTACTACTCAAGACTGTCTATACCAAATATCTTGTTCCATTTACAGTATATCTTGTTTATATCTTTCAAAGGAAGTCTCATTGACAAGATCAGTCTGTGGTACGTATGTATTGTGTATTGTTATAAGTTACTGGTTAAATTTCCAATTAGTATTTGTAATGCCAGCCTAGCAGTCATGGTGACTTAGACAATGGTTCGGTAAACCACTAATCTTGTGTTCCAAGTTCGAAACCTAGCTAGGGCATAAATATCATGTGATGGTTTTGTATCTTCATCCATCACTCAGTGATCACCTGCTCGTCATCTCAATTAGCATCGGCGACCAAAAACATGAGACGGAAAGTTTAAGATCAAAAATAAAAATATCGTCATGATATATTATTTTTGCTGTATGCATGCATAGCGTTTCATTCTTTGATGGGTGGCAGTTTTACACAATACGTACACTCATTAATGCAGGCATTGTCCAATTGCAGCTAGTATTATTTATGAATGTTTTACTATATTGTTGTTGTGCCAAGTAGTGCTATATTGTACAGACGTGTCGTTGGCTGGAGAACTAGGACAGAACCCGCCTGTCACAATTAAAAATAGCGCTCGCTATCTCGGTTCATCGAAAGGTATCTCTACGTTAGAGGGCATAGTTTGTTTGTCCTTCATTGCTAAACTAGTAAACTTACTTTTTAGGATCCCACAGTAAAAAAAAAAAATTAGGAATCCTAAAGATGGCTTTTCTTTGTACTCTCTCACAAATAGAATTGATTGCGGCTATTGAAGGCAACACATGTTACCCGGTTACCGTATTTAGCATTTATTTACTAACATTTTTCAATTCTGACACATTGCGGTGGGTGCATGTATTATATTGTAGATTGTACAGAACTTTCCTAGTGTCTTTTGAAATGAGCAGCTTCAAAGTGTGATTACATGAGTAACGCAACGGCTCAAACACGAGAGTGAATACAGTACATCAGGATTCGGCGTATCGAACAGGGAATCTTCTAAATGCTTCACATCTTGAGCAGCTGTGCTTACATTTTGAAAAACTATCTTACTTGTTTCTATCATTTTTACTTGTGTCTAAAAGGAAGTGAAAATTTTCTGGCATACAAGCCTTGTTAGTCTAAGTTTATCTTTCTTTCAGTCTAATATATATTAGAAGAATTGTAAACATGACAAAGTTAAAGATATAGATTTGCACAGCAATTCACAAGTCAAAGTAGCTACAAGAGAAACATGTGATTGTTGTACACAAGATATTAAGCATTCATTATATTTATATCTACAAACAACTAACATGGCTGTAGGGTTGTAGACCTACTGTATTCTAATACATGCATTCTACAGAAACTTAAAAATTAAACACCTAATAAAATGCAAAAGTGTGGAAAGTTGCAAGTTGACAACACGAACGTTTAGGCAACTAGCCTAAATATGGGCGGACAAGCATCTTAGAAGCATTCGTTGATCAACATCAACTGTTTGTTTAGCTCAATACGTACAATCAAACCTTCAGATCTAGTGCATTATGTATGGACCTTACAGAAAATCTGTAAATACAACAATCTCAATAAAAGGCAGCCCAGAAGAAAATAGTGCTGCCAGCAAGATGCAGAATAAAGCAGAGAAAATTGCATCTCATGTACTAATGGCTACATGTATGTAGGTAAATGCTTTCAAAGGGGGTTTCACAGAAGTGAAGTGACGTGCCGTGGCCAACATCTCCCACTTACTCGACGCAACCCACTTCACGAGTCTACGGGTGCACATGAAAAACACAAAAACCAAATCAAACAAACAGTACAAGACAAAATGCAACATTTCATTTAATTTTAATCAAAGACTTAAGATGAGAGCTACCTACTGCCTAGCTATGTTTTGAGTATATGGCACATATATGTAGTGGAATGTAAATCATGTGCTTTTCAAAGAACATCGAGCATACTTCGGCTTTCATAAAGGAGTAGCCAAACAGAAATGTGGTCGTGCATACAAACTCTTCTTACCCCGAAACATGGTTTTGCCACAATGGCTAATTTAGATTTCAATGGTCAACCACTGAAAAGTTACAAAAATATAAACGTGAAATGCATATAATTAACATTCCATTTTGTTGTATGGTAAATACCGTAACTACTTCTACTACAGAAAATATTGTAAATAAATTTCCAGCAGACATGTGACCGATCATACATAAAAAATAATGGAGGTAGGAATGAGACATAAATTGTACAGTGAAATATTTGCAAAATTGAGTTAGCTAACGCCAAACGAACTGTCCTACATAACAATGTCACAACACATTAGACAGACGGAGACCCTTCTTTAAATGTCGAACCATTTTTAGTGTTTTCTCATATAAGCACTTTCCCTATTCTAGCACCTCTGAACCTAGCAGCAGGTAGTTAATTAATTAGTAATAATCATAACTGAGAGCTAACAAGCTTGGTAGCAAACGCTGTGTGACAGTTAATGGTTACTAGTTCAAGAAACAACAAACTAGCCACAGCCCTCATTGAATAATCCTAGTACAGTAATTGCTAAAATAATGATTTGCACTTGAAAATTTCTGACTAGCCATATGACACAAAACACGCATATTTATCGTTATAATTATTACAACCTGCATTGCGCTACACGTTATGTACTCTTATAAAGTACACAGATAAAGCGCAACAAATAACACTGACAAAAAAAAACACTTCTTAAAACTGTATATTGGGAATTGTATCACCACGATACAAGTTCAAACCCCATCCAAGTCTCCACGTGACGATAAAAAAAAGAGCAGCCAACCTTTCCAGACAAACACATTGTTGCCAACTACATCCTTCAGTCTACCGGAATTTCTACCGATTCGACTGAAGCTTTCCTTGCAACGGGTTTTTTGGGCTTGTTACCTCGTTTCTGAAACCCGCTTAAGAACGGAGTTATGATGTCCATTGGCAACGGGAAGATGATGGTGGAGTTCTTCTCTGCGGAGATGGTATTCAACGTCTGGAGGTAACGCAACTGTGGACAACATTCATTGTTAGACTTTCGAATACACAACTGCTTTTTTTATGTAGCTGCTAACACATGGAGGTAGTATTTTATATTGCACTAATAATGAAGGTACAAAGATACTTAGGCTATAGCCAATATTTGAAACTACAGTTCTTTCCTATGAATATGCTACTTAAGTGAAATAACTATAAACAAACTTGAATACTAGTTAATTTGAATGTCACTTCACTACGATGCGATGCCTTGTTTTCCCGCCATAATAATTTGTGAAGTTACTAACTAACTAAATTCCATCGCTTTTCCCTTCATCTCTTTGTGACCCTCTTACACCCGTCAAAACATGAAAAAACTGTATCATATTTATTAATTTCATATTATATTATTTAATATTTATAATAGTGGCCAGAGGTAGAGAAAAGAAAGAGGTGGTGGGAGGACAGGAAAAAGTGGTGAGAGTTGGTGGCACGGCAACAGAAAGACAGGAAGACATTCACAAAGAGAATGAGGTTCAAGAAAACGATGTGTCGAGCTTGGCATGCCAATACCGATTCCTGGGATGCCCAAGATCAATGGTGGAAACACCTCTTTACCCAACTAAACGATGTTGGAATAAAGAGTAGCGATATATATATAGATATTACTTATAATCGGTCATGTTTGTGAAGGCGGGCAGTGGTCACATAACTACGGTTCGTTTCTATCCAAGATACACGCCGGTAAAGAGGACTCCTCAAAGGGCAGCTTATTTCCCGCTCACTGTGCAAGGTTGTAAACGTCAAGCTTGTCACCAGGAAGGATGCACAGTTTTTAAAAAAAGTGACCACCAATAATATCTATTCAAATAAGAAAAACACCCACTTGACAATAGGAAGACTGGGGCTCAGGATTCTGTCCCTTTTCAAAGGGTCGACCATAACTATCTCTTGCTTCGACGGTCCGTGTGGTTTGGAGCTGTCTTTACTATGTTAGAAGCTAAATGGTTTGCCAAATAAAGGGGATGATTGACAGCTTAAGTCTCCAACAATAAGAAACAGTTCCTTTTAGTTCTCATTTTGCCGGCGTGTAGCTTGAATCGGGACAGAGAATAGAAGCTTCAAACCGAACGGACCTGCAGCGATGCGGGACTCTCTCCGAGCACGTCTGCCGCCTCCTTGAGGGCGCGGGAAGCCTTCATCTCGCCCTCGGCTGCGATGACCTTGGCCCGGGCCTCTCGCGCTGCCTCAGCCTCCGCTGCCATGGCGCGCTGTAGTTGCACTGGCAAACGCACGTCCTTGCTGCAACACAACACAACACAACTCAGTTCCAGTAGAGACAGTTCTTCTTTGTGGTGAATAAAATCATTATATTTTGGTATAAAAATTGTAGGCCTACTTGTGTCACAATAAAGCAATGGGAAAAAAAAATTATCAGTATCTTGAAACGGTGAAAAAAAAATGAGAAATTTTCACAGATGGTAGGATATGGTACACTGTATAATCAATCATTTATTGCTCATAATTTTACATGGAAAAATAAATGTTAAAATCATCCAGGCAACTCTCTAATCATCTCTCTCACATAAAATACATTTTTTGTTGCAAATTGCGTAAACATACCTCGAGATTTTGTGTTTAGTTTTGCGAGTAAGTATCAGATGGAAGAATTTCGCTTAAAATGATGAAAATTCACAATTTCGGGAGATTTTGTGGGCATGAAATAAACATGCAGGACTCATAAACATCAAAGCTAAAAAAAATTAAAAGAGATAATTTTTGAGGAATTTTATGTAAAAAGCATTCACCACAGATACTTGTCCTTATCGACAAGTGAAACTATATCGGAATCGAAATTATCCCCAATTACTCATGATATCGGTCGATGCAGAATCGAATGACAAACCAAGACCGCACTCAAGTCTTTATGACTTTGCGGGCTTCTCCAACATGTATCAACCAATGTATCAACAATGTATCAATCTGTTGGAGAATAAAAATGATATGAAATCTGAAAAAAAAAAATGCACTTAAAAACAAGTGAACGACGCGACTCACATCTCCACCCTCTCGACCTTGACCCCCCAGGGATCGGTGGCCTCGTCCAAGGACGTCTGCATGGTGTGCGAGATGGCCTCTCGCTCGGACAGGATCTCGGACAGGTTGCGCGTTCCGAGCACGTTGCGAAGCGTCGTGGCGGCCAGCAGACGCGTAGAGTGGCTGCAACGTAACGCGACGTCATTGTTGCATCGAGGCGTCACCAAGTACAGACGAGCTCTCACTTCAAGAACACTCTCTTAACAACCGCATTCACAGCTTTGGTACTTCTGACAAAACCAATATTTTTATATTTATATTCATACAATATTTATATTTTATATTCATAACAACCACTGGTGTGAATCTTGATTTGTATGTTTTCTTTTATATAATAAATTTATGGTTAGTTTTCCAGCTAAAAATTCCTGTTGAACACATTTGAATCCTTGCATTGCACAGCTTTGGTACTTCTGAACTGATTAGAGTGAAGCTACGTACCATATTTATATTCATAACGACCACTGGTGTGAATCTTGATCTGTATGTTTTTTATAATTAATTTATGGTTAGTTTCCCTCCTAAAAATGCCTATTGAACACATTTGAATCCTTGCATCTATTCAACTGGGTTCAACTATATTCATGTGTTAGTCGTAGGGCCTATGTATTCAACAGGCACTCGATTTGTAAAGTCCTCATACAACAACTTCGGTAATGCTTTCGTCATCAATCAATGATGTGTTTACGGTCTCGGCCAACCCGAGCAGGTATCTGAATTAGCCACGGCCGCTGGTTGGCTGCTGCTCACCCACCCGTGACGGAAGCATTACCGAAGTTGTGGTACGACTACTATAACTAAATGGATTTAAACTGATTCAATGGTATTCAACAAGATCCGTTTACAAATGGATTGAAGAAAACGATATCTCTCCAGCCCGCATTGTCTAATTATGGGGCACACATCCACATTTGGACATAATATAATAACCTCTACCTACGAGGATATGGACAATACTGACGCCTTTCATTGCAAGATACTACGTACGATAATTGATATGTATCCAAGACAGAGCGAAATTAAAATCCACAAACTTTTGAACTGTCGACAACCTGAAACCAATAATAGTCGTGACATACCTGAAATCGTTGACCTTGACGACTGCGCTGAGCGGCTCGTTTACGCGGTAATAGACGACGGCGTCAACGGTTGTCGTCACGGAGTCCTTGGTGAGAACCTGTCACATGCAACACCACGGCCATCATGCACACGTACGTTCTAGCAGGTCGCGACCAAGGTCTACTGGATTTACTCCTAGCGGAGTAATTGCCAAGCGCAAAGTAAGGTCATTGAATGAGATCCAAAATCGCCATTTTGGATCCAACTACAAAAATCGCATTATTATTTAAATAATCCTTACCAATAATGTGAACTTATGCGTAAAGTATTTCCTTTGAAAATATATATAGAATGTGAAGACAAAATCTCATTACAGATTGTTATTTTGCCTTTTTGGCCCATAATTTGTTTTGACAGATCAATTCATTTGTTTTTCTGAATGATTCTCCCATTTGAATAACATGTGATTTTTAACATTATAGAAATAGGTTAGATGACCTTACTTCGCGCGCGCTACAAGCGATCTAGTGGACCTTGGTCATGACAGGTAAGCTACGTAGGCAGTGTCTAAGTGTAAGTGTATGCATTGCGGCACGGAACAAGTATAGAGGTGAAAGAAAATTGCATGGATTTTGAACAGCTAAACAAATATCATGTCTTCTATCAGAACTGAAAGCTACGTACAAAGGATCGATGGTCGATCGCAAGAAATATCGTAACTATCTACGTTCAATGCTGACGGACCTAAATTTACAACATTCACATAGGCTACACTAATAGTAATAGCCCCTACAGTGGTTCAAAACAGTTTTTTTGAGTCTCAAAAATGTATTAATTATTAATTTATTTAGATGTTATTACATTAATGTGCTTAAAACAGTTTTTATAATAAAAGTTTAATATGTTTATTTATGCTATTGTTGTTATTATTATTACTATTACCCAGTTTATTTTTGGTATTTATTTGATAAGTTTTTAATTAAAATTGTGCAAACAAAAGAATGCCACATATAGCAAATACCACTTAGTTACTACATATTGTACGCGACGATGAAGAGCACGGTACCCATTCCACCTTTAAATTTGACAGATAGGTCTTATGCCACTACCAACTTCCAGGTGATTTGTTCGAGTAGCTTTTATCTGCTGCAAAGGGAGTAACGCTATCAAAGGCATTCTGGCACTATGGGTGCAATGTAAGACATCCTGTATCGCAGATATCCAAATATCCTAACAATAGTGAGGTACGCGCAATCTTCGAAACGAGGACCATTGTGCCTCTAGAGCCCACAGGTAGTCACAACCAGCTTAAGTGAAACCTAAGTCTTCATTAAAGAACTACTGTGGTGGTTACAAAATAAAACAACTTCAATACACATGCTCTCAAAATAACTGAAGAAGGAAACTGGAAACTTACGACAGTGGTAACTTCGATCCATGGGTATTGTGGACCCATTATGATGGATAGAAGTCAAAACCCACCAATAATAAAAACTATTGTAACTTCTAGAGAGGAAATATAAAAACAAGCAATAGATAATGTCAAGCACGTAATAAGAATAAACAATACTACATATACTACAGTAATTGCAAATTATTAATTAACAGTACTTTGGATCAACATGTCATCTAAACAGTGTCTACAAGAAAATTATTACAACGAAAACATTTAGTGAGATTGGCGAGAACGAGAAAAGCATATGCGTGTGCAGACGTGAAAAACAATCAACAACAACAACAGCGAATACTGTAACGGCCAAATGCGTCAACTTAACATGGATGTAGCGAGTAACTGGCACGTACACTAGGTGCATGTACAACTCAATCAATACGCAAGTGGTGAGAGAAACGTGGCAAGCAATCGAACGTACGAGGTACCACGGTAATAGGGCGCGTGTGTACCTGAAGTCCTGAACGTTATTGGTGGCCATCGTCGGGCTCTTAACGCGGTAGAAGACAACCGCGTCCACGTTCACAGTCACAGAGTCGCGGGACAATATCTGAAAGAAAGGGCGAGCGGTCGCAATTGAGACTACGCTACGAGGGAGATAACGGAAGTAAAGTTACTTCACTTCGGAGGGTTGAGGAATACCGAAACGGAGTATCTGGTTTGAATAGGAAACCAATCAGCCAAGGGCTGTGCAACAAAACGAGAGATAAGACTGTGCAAGACAAGATCACGTTTTTATTCCTTACAACAACCCAATAAGACTCGAGAGTACTTCATTAACATTATTAGAGTCATTACAATATTTATAAATGGAAATACTATAGGCCTACATCTGTTTTGTTTTGCAATAATTTGATAAATGTGGCAAATGCATGAACGTTACTTCAGATTTCCGAACAGTTTGTCTGTATTTGATGGACAAAAGAGTTAATGACTAAATAGATTGTCTAAAAAAGAGTTTTTGTATTGAATTGTTGAAATGTCTTATCTTTACTTACTTAAGAGTTTAGACTACATATTATTATTGAATGCATTGCTACATATTATTGAATGGAAGAAAACTGTTTTTCTCAAGATTTGAGACTCACTTAGACCTACATTAGACATATTATTAAGATTATAATTTTTAATAATTAGTTTGTACAGTATTTTTAATTTGTTAGGGAATGTTTATTCTTTTAAAGTGCAGAAATTAGAAGGTTTGAGATAAAGTAAACTATATATGTATAACATAATAAAATGAAAATTATTGTGATTTGGTTTAACCAACAAGTTATACAGTTGATTCTCAGTGGATATATGTATCATATTTTCATAGGGTAACAAAATATTACTTTTTCACAGGTTACTTTCTTACTTCGAAATATAATTGGACCATATTGTGGTTAATGAACCAAATACCATATTCTATAAAGTAGCATCACTAAGTTCATGTAGAATGTACATTGTGCAAACATAGGGAGAATATGAAAAAAAAAAGTTCTCAGTATTCAGACGAATATATTGGTACTATATATTTTAAACATGATATCGTTATAGTATCTAGACTGAAATGTTTTCCGCAAGGCAATAAGCGAGAAATAACCATATGGAATAACAATTTTCAAAATTAAATCGGTCTTTGCAACACTCGACCAGACATGTAAATCCATCTCCTCGGGAAGGCCACATCACCGCGTGTAACTACCGACTAGACACGTCTGTCAAATGTAACTTGCGCACAGGCGAGACAACTGAAGGTTGAACGGACGTTAGAAAGCTAGACAGACACTTATATCTCTGTCAAACAGAAGTCAATGTATGCGATTACTCATTTGTCAACATCGGTTTAATTAAACTGTCGATGAGATGAATTATTGAAGAGTGTCGCTATTTTTTAAACACCCATCACAAAATACATTAGAAATTATTAAGACATAACTGTAAATGGCAATAATTCGCAATACAAAGTTCGACTAAACAAATAAAATTTATTTAGATTGACGGTAGAATATATGTGTTAGGGCCTAAATACATAGATATAAAATATTGTTTGTATTAACTAGAGATGGACCGATACACAATTTGCCAATACCCATACCGATTTTATTTTTGTATGAAGCAATTCCGATACCGATACAGGGAAACCTTTTTATTTAGTATGTTCTACAAACCACTGAAATTACCAAATTGATAACTATGATTTTTGGACAAAAAGTACTGTTTTCAAATGAAAATAGATTGATAGCGACTTAATGATGTTAGTTTCTATTCTGTCGGTAGATGTGAAACCACTGAAACTCACGTATTATTGGCATCGGTAAAATTTTACGATACCGATCGTACCGGCACCACAGGTTTCGGCCGATACTCAATATCGGCATCGGTCCAGCTCTAGTTTAAGAGCGAAGGATACCTCTACGTTAAAGACCGCAGACAATTTTCATTTTTTAAGTATATCTCAAGATTGAAACACAAAATCGAAAATCTGAGAAATCATAGCGCTGTGGTTTGGTAAGCCCTACACACTGAATGATAAATATATTTAATGTTATAATCAGTATGACTGTGATACTTATTTCCATAGTAATTACAGGAAATAATTATCACAGTCATACTGATTATAACATTAAATATATATATCATTCAGTGTGTAGGGCTTACCAAACCACAGCGCTATGATTTCTCTGATTTTCGATTTTGTGTTTCAATCTTGAGATATAATTTAAAAATTGAAATTTTCTTCGGTTTTTGACGTAGAGGTATCCTTCGCTCTTAACATCTACGTTTTGAGTGTTGAAACACAAGGAGTTATTGGTGTGCCTACCTCCTGGGGCGGCACATCGAACGAGACAGTCCGCAGGTCCACCTTACAGTAGGTGTCGATGCAGGGCAGGATGAAGAAGATGCCGGGACCCCGGGCACCGCCCTGGCGCAGACGACCCAGCCGGAAGATCACCGCCCGCTCGTACTCTTGCACCACCTGGCGGGCATGCCAACAACCAGCGCTCAATTCTACGTTGGATTTATTAATTCATTTTTTAAAATTATTTTTTCTTCTTGAATTGATAGTCTTTAACTCGGTTCCAACTGTGTCCATTGTTATCTAGGGCATGAAACTTGTAGATACTGAGCTTGCCAGACTCGGTGTTTCTTCCTCATCCTCATCACCCTCCTCCTCCTCTCGTTTCTCCTCCGGTTCCTCTACCAATTTATTCCACTCTTATTATTATTACTTATTATTTACTTCTTAATGTCTATTATATTCAGATATTGAACTACAATGAATTATATAATTGAATTCAAATTTCAAGTGTGTTTTAGACGCATGGTTACCTAGTTTTAACGGGAATAATTATTTAACTTTAAAATAAAAAGCAAACATCAAGATGATTTTTAGAGCAGAACAGAAATATATATATATATACCAACTCCAACCCAGTTCCTGAGTACATTATGGATAACAGAGAGCTCATATCTCTGTCGTTCCTCAAGGTAAAGACCAATCAATAGAGGAGTGAACATTTGCACTGGGTTCACTGTGACAACGTTTGATAAGGCCACTCCTTATTTCTCCCGCCAGAGATCCACTATATGAACTTCTACAATGTTCTTTTCACTTTTACTAGAGAAATACCACCACCAACAACAGAGATATGAAATTTAAAACTGAAATTAAAGCAACTTAGGAACAACTATTAAAAGTGGATCCATGCTACAGTTTATATTATTGCATTCTAATAATATAACATAATCAAACAAATAACAGTATATATTTACGTTATGAGTATCCAATTATTTAACGTAATTAATATAATTTGGAAATCTAAATCATTATTTTTTAAATAATAATTAATTTAATGTTGTTTAATATAAACAGTATTGTATGGATGAAAAGGTTATAGGTAGGTATATTCTCACCTTGAAGCTCATACACAGCGAGATGGGGAATGTGACAATGAGGAACAATATGGCGGCGGCAGTCGCAACAAACTCGATGAGTCCCATGGGCTCGGGTTCGGCTGAAATCACACAAAACAGACATTGATCAAATAGTAATGGTCACTCACAGCAACACAATTCAAATCAAAGAAAATTATCCATGTTGACTAAGTCAGCCGCCTGAAGTGGGGCACATTAGGTGAAGGTAGTACGCACCCTACACAGCATGGCTTCCTATGAAACACAATTATTACAGATTTGTTCGCTTCGTCATCATCAGTATCACAAGTAGTACTATAATCCAAACCAAGAGGACCCAAACAAGTGTACTTGTATACATACAGATGTGCTAATAGGTAATAACTAGCAGATTTACTAAATAAATACTTATGGTTGTGTAATACTGTCATGCCCAGTCTTATCCAAGGTACCTCTACCTACCTTCCCTGCCAAGCAGACCAAAGAGAATAAACTTGTTACTAGTTCTGTGTCCTTTACCAACCAACTTTGACCAACAGTCTATAAAGCTATTACATGAAGTGGTCACCACAGTGGCGTGCCGTGACTTTTCTAATGGGGGAAGCAACTACTTTTTTAAGTAACCCCTTGGCAATGGCACTTGTGAGACCCCCCCCCCCCCCCCCACCTAATACATGCATGGGGGGTCTGTGGGGAAGGCCCCCCAGCCAATGCGGGTCCGGGGCGCATAGCCCCGGATTTTTTTGGATTATCGTGATTGCCGTACGAGCCTTTTAACGAGTTTTAGGCAATTTACCATTAGAAATTTACGAACAAAAATCTGATCCATTATAAAATATCAGTGCTAAAATGCCGAGTGCATTTTTTGGTTTTTGAATTGAGATTTGGCAGAGCTGATGTTGGTCGGCCAATCTCAATAATTGCACATTTTTCTTGAAAAGATCGAGTGCTAAATGGGCGCGCAAATAATTCATCGATTACATAACATTCAATCATATTCATGGTTATTGAAAGTTGATAGTACAAATTCAGAGAGGAGTGCACATTCGCGCTAGACCTAGATCCTCCACATCCGCGCTAGACCTAGATCCTTGACCCACAGCAAGCGATCCGATCGAGCTCGCAGACTCGGAAGCAATCCTTCATATTGCTTATTCGCGCGTAGATGAACAACACACCAAACATTTGTCACACACTACAATTATACTCAAATAATCAACTAATCATTGTAGAATCGCATTCTTTCTCACACTGAATGAATTTAGAAAATAAACGAAACAGTTTTACGGTTATAAAGAGGTAAAAACACGAACAACTTTCAAACCCACGTGTCTCTCGGAACAGTCTGGCTTATGGGTGCTGGGTGGATGCAATCCGAGGCATTGCTTCCACTCGGCTTTTCTTCGTCAACCCTCGGCCACCCTCGTCGCTTGGCCCACAGCGAAGGCCTGGCGCTCGAATTCAAACTCGTAGAATATGGTACAAGGATTTTTCATTGCGCTGTCAGTTATTTCGCATAATTCGGGTAGTTAAGTTTGGTTCATTAATTCTATTTTAGTGTTACTGGTAAGCGATATTGTTAGCCAGCATTGAGGGTTAACATAGGTAATTTAGTTAAAAATAAAATGGAAGCAATGCTTCCATTGCTTCCATGGACGGCACGCCACTGGGTCACCACCAATCTTCGTGCCAGTCTAAGATGGTATCGAGGCAGGGATACTGGCTACCTACGTATGTATAACAACTTACTGAACTCGAAAGCGCACTCGATGCCCCCCGAGTCTGTTCGTCTGCAGCTGAGAGTCATAATGTTGTACCCGCGGGCGCGTGCTCGTACGGTCAACAATCAAATCTCACGGGTTAATTCAGTCCTGGTCGGTCACGTGATTGTGGTACGAGTAAGTGCGAGACTGGCCATCGGGTACTGACTTACTGTGCACACTGACCCCCCCCCCCCCCCCCCCCTACAAAGGATCAGTTCTGTTCGAGAGCAATACTCGTTGACAGGCAATTCTTCCAGAGTTGTATCTTCAAAACTTGATCCCAAAAATGTTGGGGTTGCTCGAAAATGTGAAGAACTTTGTATGTTCACTAATAGTAAGTAATAATGAGTAAGTTTTGGACGTAAGTTAAGTTTAACGGTTCGTTCAAAGATCAACAGGTACACTGCAGGTTGATGGGAAGAACTTGCGCCACCATCTTTGTTGCGGCGAGTTGGTTCTTGAAACGGAACTCGACTCTTCCGGACACCGTAGAAAATCAAAATGGTGGTTATTATTCCGATGGGATCCGATTCTGAAGTTCGTATCCGTGTGCAAGCAAACCCCCCCTTTGTTTGTCAATTTCTCATCCGTTGTACACTCACAAAATCGCACACATGTCCAACAGCAGACTTGAAGCACAACAACGACAACAATACAATTCCACAAATGTGTCGCTCTGTCCCTAATTACGAAATACGATTACAAATTTCCCGAGAATTCGTAAATGATATATGGTATTTAAAAGATATAATTTAAATGAAACCAAATTTATTGTCATGTATGTTTCTCAGCCCCTGGTTACAAACTGAATAGCCAAACATTGATTTTTTCTTCTTTGATTGTTGCGGACCCACCGCCTGGTAATCCGCCACAGTACCTCCCCCCAGTATCGGAGGGTTGTGACGATACGGAGAAGTGTGGACCAGCTGGGCGGGAAAGTGAACGCGCTTGACGGATGCTTTTGCTTTTAACGGAGCGGTGGGTGTACCGATGATGGTGGTTGATGAGGGTGTGATGTTGTTGATGTTGTTGTTGTTGTTATTGTTGTTGTTGTTGTTGTTGTTGTTGTTGTTGTTGTTGTTGTTGTTGTTGTTGTTGTTGTTGTTGTTGTTGTTGTTGTAGTGGGCTGCAATAGGCAATGCGTTGCCAGGAAAAGTGTGGCCTGGCGTCGGTTTGGAAGGTGCGTTGACAGCCAAGATGCTGTCTGCATCCACATATGCAGGTTTGAGCCGGTCGATGGAGACCACTACACTCTTGCCGGCACGGTGGATGGTGAAAAATTTATCGTTACGTGAAATGACTTCGTATGGGCCATCATACGGTTGTTGAAGAGGAGTACGGACCGCATCATGACGCACGAATACATGCGAGCAGGTTGCAAGATCTCGAAAAACAAAGACCGCGTGTTGGCCATGGTGAGACGGTTGAACCGGACGCAACTGTGAAAGGCGACGTCGAAGGCGGTCAACGTATGCTGATGTGGATTCTGGCGTCGCTGGAGGGGGCGAGAGATATTCGCCCGGTAGACGGAGTGTTGTGCCGTACACGAGCTCAGCGGGGGTGGCCTTGAGGTCCTCCTTCCATGAGGCACGGATGCCGAGCATTACCCATGGCAAAGCGTCCGTCCAGCGGTCATCTCCGTGGCATCGAAGTGCTGCCTTCAGCTGACGGTGAAGTCGTTCCACCATACCGTTGGATTGAGGGTGGTAGGCTGCGGTCCGGAGGTGAGTCATGCCAGTAATGTTACTGAGTGCACGGAAGAGGTGGGACTCGAACTGGCGGCCCAAGTCCGTTGTAACCTTAAGCGGTGTCCCGAACCGTGAGATCCAACCTGTGACGAGTGCGGTAGCCACGGTCTCGGCAGTGATATCGGAAAGCGGTATGGCTTCTGCCCACCTCGTGAAACGGTCCACGCAAGTGAGAAGATATCGGAAACCATCGGAAATTGGTAGAGGCCCGACCAAGTCGAGGTGGATGTGTTCGAACCTGGTGGCGGTTGTAGCAAAACGTGCAAGTGGTGCTGTGGTGTGACGCGTAACTTTGGAACGCTGACACGTGATACATGCGCGGGCCCAGTCACGGCAATCTTTATTTATAGAGGGCCATACAAAACGTTGAGTGACGAGTTTGGTCGTTGCTTTGACACCTGGATGAGACAAACTGTGCAGGCTATCGAAAACTTGTCGACGTAAAGTCTGTGGTACGAATGGCCGCGGAAGTGATTGTGACATGTCACAGTAGAGAGGCAAATCTGTGTCATTAAGCTGCTGTGGGTGCAACTGCAGTGTAGAGTTAGCATGTAAGAGATCACGTAGTTCGGCGTTGTCCAGTTGTGCACGGGCAATATCAGCGTAGCCGACTGGAAAAGTAATGGCGTCAACACGAGACAGGGCATCGGCTACGACGTTGTCTTTACCAGGAATATGACGTATGTCTGTTGTGAATTGCCCGATTAAATCAAGGTGGCGAAACTGTCTAGGTGAACATTTTTCAGGGCGCTGTGCAAATGCGAAAGTCAACGGTTTGTGGTCGGTGTACACAGTGAAAGTGCGCGCTTCCAACATATGGCGAAAGAAAATTATGGTGTCGTACACTGCAAGAAGTTCACGGTCGTACGCACCGTAGTTACGCTGTGCGGTATTTAATTTTCGTGAGAAAAAAGCGAGAGGTTCCCATCCACGGCTCGTACGCTGCTGGAGTGCGGCTCCAATGCTGGTATCAGAGGCGTCGGTGATGATTGCTAATTCAGCGTTGATATCTGGGTGCGCCAGAAGCGTAGCCTGGGAGAGGCTGTTTTTGCATTCTTGAAACGCAGCCTGGAGTTCCGGTGTCCAAACAATGATTGTTTTGCCTGAAGGTTCGTCACCGGCGAGGAGGTTGTTAAGGGGGGCCTGTATCTTAGCTGCAGACGGAAGAAAACGGCGGTAAAAGTTTATCATTCCAAGGAATTGGCGAAGCTGCTTGACGTTGGCAGGTAAGGGGAAAGAGAGGATGGCCTCAACTTTCTCCGAAAGAGGGCAGGTGCCACTGGCGCTAACTGTGTACCCTAGAAACTTGACTTCTGGAACACCGAATACACATTTGGAGGAGTTGATCAAAACGCCGTATTCTGAAAGTCGAGTGAACAGGAGGCGAAGATGTTCTTCATGTTGTGTTGGGTTGGAGGAAGCGACAAGGATGTCGTCGATATAGACGTAGCAAAAATCGAGGTCCCGTAATACCTCATCGATAAAACGTTGAAATGTTTGAGCCGCGTTTCGTAGGCCAAAACTCATAAACGGAAATTCAAATAATCCGAAGGGAGTAGTGATCGCCGTCTTGGGAATGTCTTCAGCAGCAACAGGAATTTGATTGTACGCTCGCACTAAGTCAATGGTTGAAAAGATACACTTGCCTGAAAGATTCTGCGTGAAATCCTGGATATGTGGAACTGGATACCGGTCCGGAATAGTCCTGGCGTTCAAAGGGCGGTAATCTCCACAAGGCCTCCACTGATCACCTTTCTTGGGAACAAGGTGGAGAGCTGCGGACCAACTGCTAGATGACCGTCGCGCGACGCCTGTTTTCATCATACTGTCAAACTCCCGTTTCGCGATTTTTAGGCGGTCTGGCGCAAGACGTCTGGGCCTGCACGAAACCGGTGGCCCGGGCGTCGTATTGATGTGGTGTTGCGTTTGGTGTTTTGGCATTGTAGGATTGCCACTTGGGCGTGTGACTTCCGGAAACTGTGCGAGTAACGCGTGAAAGGGGGACTGAAGATCGTTGTTGCGCGAAATTACCTTGACGTGTACTAGCGCGCCAGTAGATAGTTTTCCTGGAGTTGTTAATGTAGTGACGTTGTCAACCAATTGCCGTCGGCGCACGTCAATGAGTAGACTGTAATGCGCCAAAAAATCTACACCGATGATAGGCTGATCGACGTCGGCGACAATGAAACGCCATGTGAAATCTCGGCGTAAACCAAGATCCAGAGATAAAGTCAGAGGACCGTATGTGCAAATTGGGGATCCATTTGCTGCGAACAATGTGTAGTCGGTTTTCCCGGGATGACCGAAAACTTTGCTTTTCGGGTAAACACAAAGGTCTGACCCAGTATCAATAAGGAACTCTGTGCGCGTCAACCTGTCAGTTACAAAAAGGCGATTTGCAGTGGGGCCATAGCCAGCCGCCATTACTGACTGCCCCGAATGTTTTCCTGGTACTTACATGGAGGCACACAGTGGCGAGCGTGGTTGCCGAAAGTAGCGTGATACCAACACAATCCTCTGTCAGTGGTCGTGCCTGCTGGTGCTGGGGCCCTGTTGTGTGACCTTGAACGCTGACGACGGCCTTGGAACTGATCATCACTGAGCGCGGCGACGATGGCAGTCAGCGACTTCAACCGTTGTGTCAACTCTTGTAATTGTGCTTCCATTTTAAATGTGATTACCGATAGACAGAAGGTATGCGTCTTATTCGGATCACGTCGGGGTCACCAATATGGTATTTAAAAGATATAATTTAAATGAAACCAAATTTATTGTCATGTATGTTTCTCAGCCCCTGGTTACAAACTGAATAGCCAAACATTGATTTTTTCTTCTTTGATTGTTGCGGACCCACCGCCTGGTAATCCGCCACAGATATAATTAGCTACAGCGTCTCACGATGGCATCAAACGTATTTCGACCATACACGAAAAAAAAAACACAAAAAAAACATCAAACACAACAAAATCAAATCGAGTCATGAGCTAGAGCTACTTGCAAGCGCGTGGCCGGTGTCATTTTGTAACTAGATAACACCCAACAGTGTAATGTCACAAATACATTAGCTGCTAAAATTAACGACTGTACGAGGAGTTACCGCCTTTAAAACCAGTTGCAGAAGTCAGAATACTTTAGCGCGCGCGTGGCCAAATGGAAACACGTCAAGTGCACCGAAAGAGTAAAGAGAGCCAGAGAAAGAGTACTCTCTTGTACTCTCTATACTATTTACTCTCAACACACGTAGTACGTCCGTCACACCCGGTTCTACCCGCACAGTCCAGCTGTCTCGTCCCTCAGCCAGCAGCCAAGCCCATCAACCCATCAATCCATCAGCCGGGACGCGAGCCAATACCCACATGTGCACATGTTTATTGTTTACACGGCGAGCAACAATAACGGGCACTGATTACAGGGGGTCTATTATACAGTCCGTATGGTGGTTAGTTTTACAGCGCTAGTCAAACGACCGGGTTAAGATGTTTATCGGATCTAGTGTCCTCATTCCATGTGTACAGGAAACTGGTGATCAAGAGAGATGTAAACAAAATCATCGGGGATAGAGAAAGATGTAATCACTGAGAAAATGGGGGGGGGGGGGGGCGAACCACCCAAGCGCACTACCACCATTGGGTTTATTAGTGTAGGGTAGAGCCCCAGCGGCCATTGGCGACTGTTTACTCATAAATCGCCCCAGTACTACTAGCGTACACGGTCGATTTATGGGTAAACAGCCCATGGGGGTCTACACTCTACACTAATAAACTCAAACAATGCTACCATCGTATACGCGTTCGTTTTCATGTGGACTTTTCAATTAATTTATACTCCTTTTTGTATGGAAGAACTTAAATTTACTCATTTCATGAATTAATTATTTAATAAATACAAATTATAGAAGCTATCTTGATGTCTAAAAATTGTTTAGTTTTTCCATATAGCGCATTAGTAGGCATATAATAATGGTCGTTCCCTCATGTTCGATTTGTTAAATATTTTATGTACGTAATAAAGGTAACATTTTCTGGGAAAATTATTGGTTATGTATTTATTAGTTGTTTTACGACGTACCGGGTAGGCCTACTCGACTGCTGTTGTAATATGTCGGTTGAATCAGACCAATCACACAGGCACAGCACCAGGGTCGTCATAAGGAGAGTCCAATAACGGGGTAAGGGGGCGGGGGGGTTGTGGACGTTCAGATCGCAAAGACGGCCAGTATGAAAGAATTTCGAACTCATATTATAGACAAACTTAAATTTGTAAAAGAAGAGCTCCTAAAGAACTTGAACTTTTCAAAAGGTCATTGTTTCAATAAAGAACTGAGCTTTTATACACTTCCCCAACACTGGCTTATGCACATTGGGGATTGAGTAGCGTAGCAAAGGAAGTGGTCAATGTTTCGAACACAAAAAATATCTGTAGAGGTTAATTTAATTCGTATCATTTTCACTCGACCAAAAGGTTGCTTCAAGCATATTTGCTATCATCAACGAGAGCCGAAATGTGTGATCTTATGACGCGTCATCACAGCTGACCTTGGCGGTTGATAAGATAAATTATTAATCCCGATTCCGATGACAATCCAAAAGTTTCGGGGAGCTTTCACTAATTTATACGGCTCCCTATATAAATAAACAATGGCGCGCGTGGAAAACATCTGCTGTGATGAGCACAAGCGTCGCCTGTCGACGATATTTCTCGCTATCGATGATATCGACAGTCGCCTGTCGACGGGCGGACGATATTTCTCGATGTCGATGATATCGACAGTCGCCTGTCGACGGGCGGACGATATCTCTCGCTATCGATGATATCGATAGTCGCCTGCCGACGGGCGGACGATATTCCTCGCTATCGATGATATCGACAGTCGCCTGTCGACGGGCGGACGATATTCCTCGCTATCGATGATATCGACAGTCGCCTGTCGACGGGCGGACGATATTCCTCGCTATCGATGATATGATATCGATAGTCGCCTGCCGACGGGCGGACGATATTTCTCGCTACCGATGATATCGATAGTCGCCTATCGACGGGCGGACGATATTTCTCGCTATTGATGATATCCATCGATAAAGTTGACCCAACCTAACTATTGAACTATTGGATGCATTCGGGTGGGTGGCAAGAAAACAACTACTATGAAGAGCTTAGGTATCAATTGTTCATTATTGTTTGATTATTAAATCATCAATGGCGCAGACAAGGAGTTTGCTTAGCAGCGCTATTTGTTAGCTTGAGTATCCAATTCATAGGTTGCACGTACGTCACATCTTTGCGCGTGGCGGCCACATTTGTGATCAAACTTTGACGTTGCCATGGAGAAACAATTGAAGGCTGTTGTGGTAGAACTAATACATTCTTTGTTCTTTAAAATATAGCCTGTTTTTGATATACAATTGGTATGTGTGGTAATTTCTTATTTTTGTTTTAATTATGTTTACTTTTTAAATTCTAAATTAGGCTTATTTATTAAATTTGAATAGTATTTGCCAATGATCTAGGATTGGTCCTCATCATTTGTATCGCAATCATGGCCGCTGTGACGTCACGTGGGAACTATGAATAGTCCCATGCTTACAAGATAACCGAGAATAGTACCAACTTTTTACTTTTCTATAGTTCCTACCATCTATACTTGAAACAGATCAATTGGGGATAATTGACGACCTTGGGTTGAATACATGTAAATTCTTAATACAGCGGAGTGCACTCTACTAAGCGGAAGACTGCTTTTACGAACGTGTGTGATGAACGCCAGGAATCGGTTGATTTTCGTTGAAAGAGTGACGCGGGGGGGGGGGGGGGGGGGGAAGTATTGATACGGTTGTTTAGTTTAGGGATGACTTGACCTTTTGCAATATTCAGAAAGTCATAAATTTGAATGAGTTTCGTAAAAACGCAAAAACTGTATTCAAAAAGTATCAATTATTTTCATCGTTATGGGAAAATTGAGTAATTAATTGAAATTACAAAACACAATCGTAATGATTCAAACGAAATCTCATTATGTGATTCAGACTTCTCAGACGTCAATTTGAGACTACCTACGTCAAATATGCAATAATCAATTCATATCGTTTATCTTCACATGTTTACAACATGATTAGAAACATGCGAGACACGACAAGGTGTCGTAAAGTACTATAACAAATAACGATACTCAAGTACTGGTCGTCTTATCTGCGGATGTAACCTAACCTAAAGTATCATATCGTAGAAAAGCGTATGGAGGGAAAGTACACCCAGTGCGATAACGAAAGCTTATCTCGGTTAACAATGAGAATATGACGTTGGCATAGTTCTGAGAAAAAAGCGGATCCAGGGTTTGACAGAATATTTCAATTTGATTGTTAAAAAAAAAAAAAATCGTATGTACATACATATTATTGAAGATCACCGGCTTGCGCCACTACCAACGTTTTATTTCGTATATCTCTATTTGGCGCAAATTCAGACGTAGGTGAATTTCAACAGACCTGCATGAATACACAACGATAACGCTTTTTTTAGCATAGAAAGGTAAGTCCGTAAGTCATAAGCATAATACCGAAAATTGAAAAAATTCAAATTTTTTCAACTCAATCCTATGTTGTTGAAAATGACTACGGGTATCTAGCCGAAAATACAATGCACATAATATGTTATACCTTAGGTTTTCGCGGACCAATATCATGTAAATAAAATCCACATTTTCAACTTCGGTCGCGGCACCCCTTGTCAACACCAAGCTATAACACATCGATACAGCAAAAGAAAGTCAACACCGCTAGTTGCAATGTTATGTGAAAGTTTCAACATCACGCATGTATGTATATATATATGGGGGTCACACTCACATTGGATCGCTCTAGGGCAGAGACATGGCCGTGTCGCATCATTCACACTTAATTGCCAATTGACTGTCTGTCCATGTCCTCTTGTAAAGAGCGGAACTCATCAATTGTCCCAGGCGCATCAAGATCCCACTCATTACCGATCAATACAATAATAATACTCCGCACACCTCCACACACATATATACTTGTCCCGAAACAACCTTACAGATGCTTTCGCCATCATTTTCCTCCTTCCTTCCACCATTCCAGTTCTCTATTGCACAATGAGAGGAAGAGCGCGGGTATCGTGGTCAGGATATCATTGCCACGGTAATAATGGTATAGAGGGTTTTCTCAAAGACTTCCTCCAAGTATAGGTGATAGAATAAACGCCATCGCTACATATACGACCAGTTGGTTGCAACTTGGGAGTGTTTCTCGTTTTGGCTAACGATTCGTCTTCGCAAATTCTACTGTAGCATGAAAGGGTGGGGGTACACTCGAAGAACTTTTACGTGCCCCATAGACACAATATGATTAGGTATATGACACTTGGTGGCGCCAAACACTTGCCCCGAAATACCTTACCGACGCGTTCCTCGACGAGTGAATGATTCGTGGCCAATCACCGATCGCGGTATTTAAAATTGGGGCTCACCGCTGGCCACCAAACTATGACGTTTGGCGACATTTGATAACAACAACGACGCAAGCATCTCTAAGGTAGTTTCGGCACTATCATATAAGTACACGTGCACTCTAGTTCAACCTTGGCCGTGTGGCAAGCGGCGCACACACACTCTCGCACGTCGCGTTCCCACTACACCGGAGACGAGAGGGCGTTGACGTACACACTCGGCCAGGAATTATACAACAACCGACGCCGTCACACACTCACCCAGTTCTATGGTGGGCGCCTCGACGTCGTGGTGTCTACCCCGTACATTGCCCGCCTGGTCCTTGTATTCGGTCATGATGCTGTCAACGTGTACACTATAAACTCTCTTGTCTGCACTGATACTGACAAGACAATCTCTGTGTATGTCTGTCTTGACTCGCTGCCAGTAGCGTCACTCCGCGGTGCTCCGCGGCGAACCAATCGGCGCGCTAGGACGGCGGGTCACGTGACCCCGAGCTCATACCACCTGCTGTTCAACTTGAAGGACGCCCTCTTCCCCCCCTCCCCCCCTCCTCACGCAAGCCGTATATCGTTGTTTACATCCGAATGGTATGCACACGAGTAAAAATAGCTCACTGCGTTTTGTCGGACGTAATCGACGAACGGGAACTCCGGCTATGATGATGGAGAGAACGGCAACCCCCTGGGGGATCGTCTCCGGGTGGTTGGGGGTGCGATGCGCAGTGGCGTATCCAGGAATTGGGAAAGGGGGGGGGGGGGGGGTTCAACCCATATTATAGAGAGTGGAGCCGAAAAATAATTGGGGTTCCAGGGGGCTTGCCCCCCGAAAAAATTCTCGTCAAGGTAATTTTAGTGCAAATCTGTGAGTTTTACAGCGTCCAACTGAAACAAGATTACTCAGTTTCTGGACACATTTTGTCTTTAGCACCGCTAATAAAAGGAACCTCAATCAATAATTTGCATATTTTTCGTATTGCTTTTGCTTTTAATTACAACAATATACAATAATTATAAAGTAAAACATCTGTCTATTGAAATACTGTCTATTGATACTGCTATTGAAATGTAAACGGTCATTTTCCATGTTTCCTTTGCAAAAGGGGGGGGGGGGGGAGGTTGTCCCCCCTCCCCCCGTGTATACGCCACTGGCGATGCGTCTCAATCTCATTCATATATATACTTTAGAAGCGGACGATGACAGCGACAATCATTGACCAACGCAAAGTGGGATACGAACTCACACTCACACTATTCTAGACCTACATTTTCATAGTCGTCCCTTACACCTAGGGGCGCCCGTTGTTACCAAGGTAACAGTTGTCTGCATGTTATTTCCCATATAGAAAACAAATCCATAGCAACAATGGGTGCCCCTAGGTGTCCGGCCCGACTATGGATTCCAACCTTACTACATGGACCCAGTGGATGAGAACCTGAGAAACGGGATGGTGTTCGGAGGAGCCTACAGGCACAGCTACAGTGTTGGTAAAGTCCCCCACTGAACTCTGGTTGGAATTCATAGCCGGCCCCAACACCTAGGGGCACTAATTGTTTGCTATGGATTTGTTTTGTTTATGGGAAATAACATGACAACAACTGTTACCTTGGTAACAATGGGTGCCCCTAAGTGTAGGGGCTCCGACTATGAATTTACTGAGTGGGTAGACTCTAAATGTGAATGTATTTATTTATTAAATTTACTTTTTTTATAATAATTGGTGTACCCAGTACATTGTTTTGAAGGGCATATAGGGCAGATCATCACCAAAGGTGATATAGGTCGAGAGATCGAAAGTCAACGGCCAGAACACGGCTCACAATCGATTATTTGCACGGGAGCGACCGACGTGCGCACGCGAGCAACACAAATAGACAGTCGGACATTGAAAACTACGACCACGACATTAATATTTACACGATGTGTTTGGTTTGGGTCTATCTGCTCTGACTATTAGTGGATCACTTGGTTAATTGCGGCATGCAGACTATGCAGACTATGCAGGACTATGCAGAACTATGCAGACTATGAGGACTATGTAGACTATCCAGGACTATGCAGGTATGCAGGCCTGCGCCCCGCAGGTCCTACGCGTATATGTGACACCCAGGGACGTGGGTTCGAAACCCGCATCAGGCATGGGTCTCAGTCCTTCATCTTTATCTAACGCCCCTCATAGCATGATTGCAATAATAGCTGAACGTAAAGCAAGTAGAATCATCATACGCTCTGATGCTTCTAGTTCTTTGCAGTGTCGGCTCGCTGTACTTATTTCCGTCCTTATTGTAGTCGACGGCTTCCGGCGTTTGATGACTTGTTTGTCGGTGACCTTGAGCCATGCATTATTACCCAGTACTCGTGCGCTGACAAGTGACAACTGCAAGTGCAACACTGTATAGTCACTCGCCAGCTGATAGAATGCATCAATGCACAAGTGCGCTCGGCCTTCCGCTGGGGCGCGGTTCTAGGGCACGTGGGAACAACGGACCGGGATTCGAACCCCATAGGGACCGTTCTAAAGCCTCAACACAACAACAATAGGTAGGTATGTATGTATGTTTTATTATTTCCATAATATAATATTCAGGGGTCAGGGGTGTGTTGCCTCATGAGAGCAACAAAGAAAATTTGGATCGGGGGTTAGATTTGTCTTTATAAATGTGTGCCATGCTTATGAAGACCATATAGATGTACGTCGACACAAAGTAATTGACCTCCACAAACCGAGATCGAGAGAAGAGGCGACAAAAGAAGACCCTGCCCCTTTCCCCTGTCTCACATAAGATTCCTTCTCCCCCCCATCCATTGCTGGACTCCCCTTATGACAACTCTCGCGGAAGACGTCATATGATATGACCTAAACTGTCGAGTACGTCGTTAAACATTCCAGTTTCAATCAGTTTTTGAATCAGTGGTTGGGGTAACCAAGGCTTTTACCAACATTGTCAATTTAAAATGTAGATGCAACCCAAACATATTAAAAATGTTTTTTTTTTAGTTCAAACTAATTTTGTAGGCCTATATGATAACAATTTTTAAAAAGCACAACTCAGTAATTCATAAGCCTGCAAAAATAGTGTATGTGTTTTCCTGGTTGGCTATTGTTGCTTGAGATGAGTGAAGTCATCTGTCAAGCTCACAAAGATATTAAATTATGCAACCTAAAAGAGGCCGTGGAAGTACCTAACCAGCCTTTGGTAAATTGATGGTCCATCCAGTGTTTAGACAACAATGATCTGTCTGTACCGAATTCTTTCAAATCACTCTTGAAAGGTGTGTTTTTTTACCTGAACAAAACACTATTGCATCATAATACACACGTTGACCAATATAAATTATAGCTATTTATTAGTTTGTATATAAATAGTATGATATTGCTGATTTGAACTTTTATACAATGTGGTTTACATACGAATTTAAAGTCGCTGGAATAAGAATTCTATCAATTTGATAAGAGTAATTAGGAGACGTTTGATGATTGGTTACTAACAGTATCACAGCATTCTCAAGTTGGTAATAGCTCTGGTTGATCTAATCACTGATTGCAAAACTGATTGAAAAACCGGCCCTTAGGCGATTGTATAGATAGCCGGTTGTAAAGTTGCGCCCCCTATTCCGTAACCCGGGCGCAAGTTGCAACTGGTTGCATCTTGCGTACCTACTGGTATGAGGGCCCAAAAAATAATGAAATTCAACGGTTTAAAAAAAAACATACATATTTATAAATCGACAAAAACAGGTGAATCCAGAAATAGACCACACGCCGACACCATACAATCGCCCGATTCAAAATGGCTTCTCAATGGTACGGTTAGACTCGGCAAGGTCTACTTGATCTCCGCCTAGCGGAGGCTCGTCGAACTCTCAAATTGGGAGTTCGACGAGCCTTCGCTAGGCGGAGATCAAGTTGACCTTGGTTCTCGGCTGCACAAATCTACCTGTCGTGCTGTGTCCGAAGAGTCTGTTGACGTCATTGTTCTCGTTGTCACCGCCGACTATCCTGTTGAAGGCGCGTTCCTTCCTGTGCGTCGTCGGCTCTATGATGACCACCTCGGTCTCCGGGTCGCCGGACATGGCAGTCACCGCTTCGACCGACCGACAGACGCGACACTAGCGGACGGTATCGGCGTTACGATCGCGGGCGACGACCTTAATCGCGATGTCGTGTTTATTTACTTTACTTTGTTTCACACATTAGAGAAGGCATACTTTTTTTAATGTCACTGTAATGCACTTTTCATGTAAGTAGAATCACTTGTATATTGGAAGGCTCTATAGGCAATTTAATCAATCTACAATGACCACGTCTGTTATACGATTTTACAGTTAGGAATTTACAAACTGTCAAATAAATTCACCAAACAACCCTGTAACAAGCTTGATTAGAATTATATGATTATACCATTTTTTAAATATGAATTCATTTATCTGATAAACGGTCAAAAAAATACGTTTAATGACGTAGAATACGCACCAAAAAGACTTAAAACACGAACTCTAGTAACAAGCTTGATTAGAATTATATGATTATATCATTTTTTAAATATGAATTCATTTATCTGATAAACGGTAAAAAAAAAAATACGTTTGATGACGTAGAATGCCACCAAAAAGACTTAAAACACGAACTCTAGTCTGGACTCGTCTGGCGTGTGACGTACACAACACGTTCTTGACCGACGACGCGTCCAACCGACGGTCCCGAAACTCTTCCCATGTTGTCAGTCAGTGCAGGGATCACGGGATCCACCAATACAACCAACTCCTGTCTCGGCTACACACGACACGACAGTGGAATGTTCTCCTCGTTGCGTGCGCGTGTCGTCACGTGTCACGTGTCAGTGTCACGTGCGCTCCGTCGTCAGGGGGCGGCGGTGTAAAACATTTAGGGTTGGTTCGCGTTGTCAGGCGGCGTCATTGGTTGGACGTGCGTCAGGTCAGGGAGGGAGGGAAGGAAGGAAGAAGTGAGTGATTTAAATTGATATGTGCTCGATTCAATTCAACCCCCCCCCCCTCCCCCCCCCCACGGCGCGCGCACACGGTACGGGTCAACGGTATCACGAGTGTACACGCACGCACCACGTGGTACAAGTTCAGTCCAATGAATGACCACGTGTGTGTGTCTCGTGTATGGATTGATTGATTTCCGATTTATGACTTGGACCTTTCTTTTCCAAGAGAGTCATAATTATTGATCTTATAAAAACAAATTGTTTGCTATTTTTGCTTCCGGCATACGCGTGCATGCATGTGTGTGTGTGTATTTAGGGGGAAGGGAGGGGGTACGGCCATGGTCTGTAGTAGGAGGAGTACAGGTCCGATTCATGTGCCAGAGTGGATTCGAATCCTAACGTATCCGAACGTAAATGCCAAATATCGTCTAAATTTAACCGTCCATAATCTTTGATTTAACCTTGGACACTGCAGAGGAGCTTTACCAAACTTTTCTTCTATTGTCCCGGTTCCTTGTCCACGCTCGCTCTTCCAGATAACCAGGTGAATAACTTGCTTCGAACTCGAAGAGGGTCCGTTTATAGTTCAGTTTATGCTTTACTATCTATATTCTATTCTATCTACTTTATTCCTATCTCAAGTCAGATAAACAAGTCCTCGCACGTTCATCTACCGGCAAGCTCAGCTTTCAAAACAATCTCTCCAGTATAACGTTACTACGCTTCCCCCCCTCCGTTGGTCTTGGCCTAGAGTAGAGAGCCATGGCTCAAAGACAGTCAACTCAATCCTCTAGCGGAGGTTCGTTGGAGTTCGACTAGCCTCCAGGTCAGGGGATTTAGTGACCTTGACCTCTAGAATTATTTTTGAAGAGCAAATAGCAACTACTACTTTCGTCAACCACTATTTTCCAGAGGCGAAATCACACAATCACAAACAAAACAAATAATACCTACCTGAAAGTAGAAAGAAAAAACGGAATATTTTTCTTACATTCTTTGGGGGGGGGGGGGGGACTGTCCTGGCGTACACAGATTGTATTGTAAACTGAGCCTTCCGATCACCGAGTGTATCAGCAGACACTTGTTGCGCACGTTCTGTCTGTGGTTCTGTGGTTTGTTCTCTAGTGCAAGTGCGTACAACAACTGTCCACAAGGTGTGGGTGCAGTGGCGTATCCAGGAATTGGAAAAGGGGAAAAGGGGGGGGGGGGGGTTCAACCCATATTATAGAGAGTGGAACCGAAACATAATTGGGGTTCCTGGGGGCTTGCCCCCCGAAACAATTCTCGTCAAGGTAATTTTAGTGCAAATCTGTGCGTTTTACAGCGACCTACTGAAACAAGATTACTCAGTTTCTGGCAACACATTTGGTCATTTTTTGGTCACACACACGGTAATTTTCCATGTTTCCTTTGCAAAAGGGGGGGTTTTGTCCCCCCCCCTCCCCCCCGTGTATACGCCACTGTGTGGGTGCATGGTTGCATTGCATGTGCCGTGTCCGGTACTGTACTTACGCCCTATTTCGGAGACCCGCCTTGCGTCCATGTTGTCGGCGCCTTTACCACCTCCACGGACGTCCTCCATGGCTATCGACGTCCACCCCCCCTGGCGGTCGCCGCGCGGACCCTCCGCCATTCAACGCCGACCCTGGACACCCCTAGAGACAAACAAGACATAAGAATAACACACACGTAACAAATTTGTGCGAATCAAGGCGAAAAATGTACCAAAACATCAGACTTTGGTATACTCCTAGAAAGCGATAAGATATTTGACTACAATTCACTGTTCCGAATTGGCATTAAAATAATTACTGATGCAGGGACAGCCGGACAGGGACTGTCCAAGAAATATGTAAAACTGTTTATAGTTCAATTTTCAAAAATTCTACATGTACAGCTAATTATCGTTTATCAAAATACTTTATAAAGGTAGTTATGCAGAAGGTCCCGGGTTCAAATCCCGCTTCAGGCACAAGTTTTTTAACTTCTAATGTGGATTCAATTCCATTACTTCTTGGCTTAGGAATAAGTAAACGGTGATTTTGGAGCCGTCCTAGCAACGAGGCACTCAATAAATTCAAAGTTGTTCTGAATCAGCCTTGTTGATTCTGGCATTTGTCCGCAGGTGTTCGAACTGTCCAATCACTGATTCATGTTTCGTATTTGAAATATCGATATTTGATTGGTTATCGCTCACTCGTCGATTGTGTTCGAAGCCTACAGGGTTGGTTTAGTCACTTTAATTAAATTAAAGTCCCCCACTGCAAATCAGTTTAGTTACTGAGTGGGTAGACTCTAAATGTGAATTTATTTATTTATTTAACCTTTCATTTGGGTGCCTAATTATCCCAATTACTGCTTTATACGACTCGAATTGAATATTTTCTCATCCGAAATCGATCGATTCAAAATATAATTTATCCGCTAATAGTTTCGGTGTTACATTCTTCAATTATTGCGAAACTCGCGGGACGACTCAATAATAATTACTAATTACCGCGGTATACATATACATAGATATCGGCATTTATTATACGTTAGACGAGTAGCCCTAGATGAAGAGCATTGCACACACGTACAACAGTTGCGAAAATTACGAAATTGTGTTTATTAGTATGCGTCTAAAAATAGAGTTCTGACCGACAGTACCGAAGGAATCACAGATGACTCACCATAAATAAACTGTGTTGTTTTTTTAATTAAACAAACATTCAACTATGTATGTAGGCTATTTAAAGATCAATACCAAGTATTCGCATGTGTGTACATTGTTATCTATGTGACGAGACGATAAAAGTGCATCGCTTCGCTGCTACGGTGGACCGTACAGTGTCCTGCGCGCTAGCGGTGCGCAGTAGCCGGCCGAGCAACTAGCAGGCAGCAGCGAGACAGGGGAAGTCCCTACTCCCTTTCTCTCACAACACATACTCGCAGCATTTCAGCACACGCTGTTGTTGACTGTGCGAAGCGGTCCACTGTTTGCACCTCTCTCTGTCTGTCTGTACCCAAAGGGTGTTCAGTGAACCTGTCAACTAGGGGTGCCACCACACACATACGATACGAGTGTCCATTAGGTGAGTAATTATCAATTACTAATTATTTCGTTAGTCGACACAGTTTTCTTGTGTACTCCATAACCCTATTTCATTTTACTTACGAACTAGGTAGGCTACGGTGGAGTGGACGTATTATGTCGCGTTGAGGGTTATTCAAGTAACTCAATTAAACCTAACCTAGAGTGTTATTAATAGAAGTTTAGTTTAGTATTTGTAAATATATTGTAATTTGTAAACATTCACATGTGGGTGTATAGGCTACCTATAACCCCGGAATTGTTCATTAATTATTATATTAGACTAGACTAAGCAATTAAGATTGAAGATGCCTATATTTGTACCATGTAAATTAATCGACAGGCAAATAAAACTAGCTAACTAACTAACTAACTAACTAACTAAGTAACTAACTTACTAAATAATAATATTATTATTATTGAAGATACTGATGTCTACAACCACAACTCTGGACAGGACCGGACTTGCGCTGCGCATCGGTTCGGTACCCCTTTTTATTTCGTTTTTGGAGGTTTATACTTTTATATGCTAATTACTGACAAAAACAACTACCTCCTTTTTTTAGTTTTCTTTTATCTTTAGGTCTACGTTTTTATTTTAAAATTATAAATCTCTACACCTACCAAAGGTGTAACAATGTGAAGCTGCAATTTGAATTTAGACAAGTTTATGGTTTGCTTCCTGTTATGAGTGCGAACAACCCCATCAAAATGTGTTTCTCTTATATCAACATGTCAGATATTAGGCTACATTTAAAATATTTTCATTCGTTGAAGATTCTCCAACTTGGGGAAACATCTTTGCCAAACAAGATGGAATAGTTTATAATTCAAAAATTGAAACGTTCTTTTTTAAAAGGGTGTTTCACTCACTGTATGAGTACTTAAAATTCGTACTAGGCCTATACCTGTCACCAATAATTTGCTTCCTACATGGCTACGTCTCGTTTCAACTTAGTAAAGGGAACTCAGATTTAAAATGTGGCAAAAACTTAAAAAACATTTACGGAAATGGTAAAGGTGGTGGGTCATTCATTCAAACCCGGACCATGTCTAATGTCTTGCTTGAACCAATGCAAACTCATTCCCTTTGGATTTGATTGCAATTGTGTTGCAAACAAAACATAAACTAAGATTTTAAAACGTTTGTACAATCCTCATAGCGCTGAAAACAAAAATGTATTGATGATGAAAGTGCAGCACACCTATTTATAAGTCGAGTTTCAATAGCTCGTATGGGCCACAAACGAAGAAGAATACTCCGTTACGTATCATAATTATGAGATTGTTTTTTCCAATACAATTTGAATTCCACCAAACAAAAAAACTAAAAAAAAAACTGCGTAATGTACAGAACCACGAGCTAAATAAAAAAAATAGCAATTCAACAAGTAGTTTTGGAATGGGAGACCAACAAGTTTTACTTACATTCCATCCACATTGTGAACTCAGAACTGCGCAATAGGTGTGCTCTTGTGTGCTCTTAGGGGGGGGGGGGGGGGAGGGGGGAAGAAAAAGTTCTGAGTATTAATTATACATTTTCCACCGCCATCTATCCCTGCGCCGACAGGCGGTAACTCGACTCCAAGGGTTTTGCTTCGTGCAGATTTTCTCTCTCTCTCTCTCTCTCTCTCTCTCTCTCTCTCTCTCTCTCTCTCTCTCTCTCTCTCTCTCTCTCTCTCTCTCTCACTCTCTTCTTATCAAGAAACTACTCTGCACATAATGACTCATCAGGCAGAGCTATCTCGCTCAGCTGGTCAGTCAGCACTCTCGGTCTTGTCAGCAAACGATAAAGCTTTCAACAACCCACAACAATATGTCAATGAGACCATTCATGCGTCTCTCTCTCTCTCTCTCTCTCTCTTTATTATGACTATGTGCAGAGACTGTTGAGTGTTGGTCGCGGGGGGGGGGGGGGTCTGTGGTGGACGTGATTGTGTCGCAATGACGTCATTTTCAACATGCCCTTGAAGTGACCCGACCGCCAAAATATCACCCTATTGGTCGACTTTCTATCGGCCAAGCTTACATTCTTTTGTCTTTCTTTGCGCGACACTCGAGTCGACAATCGGTCGCCCGCCCAGTCGAAACTCGTAAGTTTTGTCAGTTCGCCGCCACCATCATCCACAGAGTTTAGGTAGTTGTCAGTGGGCACCTTCATTGTGTCACATCACACCACACATACGTCAGTGTCCGCCTGTCACTAAGAGCGCACGAGGTAAGGCGGAAGCTGGTTCACTTGTCATGTACTCGTTATTGTAACCGAGTAGACTTTACTTGCATATCGACCAAGTGGCGTAGCAAGGGATATATTTGGAGGGGGGGGGGGGGGGTGTTTTACTTTTATCAGACTGACTTCTTTTCTAAGACAAAACGGAATGTCCGTCTCATTTATCCACTTCCACTGCTTCCATAAGTATAACACACTACATTCAACTACAAGCATACACCGGACTGAGGGGCAAGATCGGACAAGAAGTCATGTCATGGAGACAGCAATGCCCGCCGAGGAAGGAGATATCGCTTCCTCTCTGGTATTTGTCCAGCCGAGCGGCATGCGCATGGCATTGTGCGAATGTGCGGGATTGAAACGAGAATAATCAAAGTGCGCGCTCATCTTCAAAAGTAAGAAGACTGACCGCCAGAGCGCTCCACGGTCGGAGAAAAGAGTCTGCACTTGCCGAAGGTAAACATGCGAATATAGGCCATATCACATTAGGTTCCGAACTGACAATTGCAATCGTAGATTCGAGCTTACGATTGGCGGCGCATGCGCAGTAGCTCAGTTCGGCCAGTCTACGGTTGCAATCTTTTTATAGACCGAGCTCTAAAATAAGATTGGGAATCGTAGATCCGAGTCACGTGAACCAATCAGGAAGGAGAACGGTTAAATGCGAATTGAGCACTGTCACAACATAACCTCAAGCAACAACTACTTTAATGGAAACAAAGAGCCAATAAGTTTAATTTTATATTTGTTTGTGATTAAGGCTTGTCTTATTAGTTATTATTATTGAATTTATTTCCTAGTTAAACGATTTTAGGATTTACAGCTGGTCAAGTGTGATTGGATAATTGTAGATTGTGATTGCAATTGGCGACTCCAGTCTACGATTCCAATTGTAGTGTGATATGGGCTAATCCTTGGTCACTTGCTTACCCAGCGCCCGCCGGAGTGTTTCTCCGTCCATGTGCTCGGTGCACAGTGCAACTTTGGTGCAACTGCAGAGGATAACTGAGCCCAATTGCTTTACCTCATTCCAAATCATTGCCACCTCTTGGAAGAATAAAATTGTGACAACTACACGAACGGATATCTCGTACTCCACCGCACGCATAATCAACAATATTTATTTTTAAAGATAATGAATTACCGGCCTCACTTGCCTCATCTGGCGAGCCGCCACTGGGAGGAGGAAGAGGAAGAGGAACTGGAAGAAGAGGAAGAAGAACTGGAAGAGGAAGAACTGGAAGAAGAGGAAGAGGAGGAACTGGAAGAGGAGGAGGAAGAGGAACTGGATGAAGAGTATGATGAAGAGTATGAGGATGATGAGTATGAGGATGAGGAGTATGAGGATGAGGACGAAGAGGAACTGGAAGAGGAGGAGGATGAAGAGTATGAGGATGAGGATGAAGAGGAACTGGAAGAGGAGGAGGATGAAGAGTATGAAGATGAAGAGTATGAGGATGAAGAGTATGAGGATGAGAATACCTCTCCCCCACAACAGCACGGTAGGCAAAAAGTTTCAAAAGGTTTTGGAGTACGGGTAGGCCTAGCCCTACATGTTGTCGAACGAGATAATCTCAACAGATTCTTATTTCTTTGTGTACATACGGTGACTAAGGGCCCTGCATAGCAACAAGCACATAATAAATAGTATAAATGTCCCCCCCACCCCCCCCCCCCTGAAAATCAGTTCTTGTAATTGAATAGGTATACAAATTTATTTATTTGGTTTTTGTTTAAGGGAACGAGAAACTCATTTATTATCAACAAAATTATAGCCACAGATTTAAGAAGTAAGAACCAGGACCAACACAGGTTTTGTCGCCTCTTACGGCAAGCAGAGCAACCCCGGACCTATTGTATTCCGGGACCAAACGGAGGATGTAGGGCAGTCACGTGAACGGGAACACAAACTCGGATAAAAGAGACGAGGAAACACGTGTGCGGTGTGCAGTGTGCACCGGTCGCCGACGACGACCCACCTCGATCAAAGTAAACCCAAACCCCTCCGTGTTTGTTCTAGTTCCGACGATGTTGGAGGTCGTGCTGGCGAAGCACCGTCCGCCCGTGTGGACCGCGGCCGCTCACTACGACCGCACGTTCGTCACGATCACGCTCGGATGCGGCGAGACCGAATACGACACCGTGGTGGACGCCTTCAAGGAGATGTGTGTTGCAAACGTCAAAAGGATTCAAAACCCGTTTATTTACGGACGATTCAAGCTACGGAAAGAGCAGCTCGAGAGAAAATCGTCCACAATCTACGAAGTAAGTATTTACAGTGTGGACTATAATTATCGTTCATGTCACGTGTTCGTGCCAAAACCGCACTGTACTGTGCAAAGCCGAATTGTAAGGTACCGACCGGTACTATATGTACTAGGAATGGGGCCGATTATCGGTAATCGGCTTGAACCGATTTGATCTATATATAGTTCCAATAACGATGTTTGTAAGATTTAATTTAATCCACAAAATTGCGATTTTTCTGTAGATCCCTGAATCGTCATAATTTTAATTCGCTGGCCAAGTCGGATAGTACGAGCGGATTCTGTAAAGTGACCAGTTGGCCGGTTACAACACGTGACATTGAATGTGAAATGAGTGAATAAATGTAGGCCTATGTGAGAATGTGATAAATTTACAATAAAAATAAATTCTAAGTTTGTATAAATCAAATAACAGGATGTTGCACTGTTACCTTAAAATTATCCATCATTTTATTGTACAGTACATATTTCGATCACAATTTTTGAAATAGGTACATGTTATTGTTCCACTAAATTGTCTACACTGCAGTCCACTTGTGTTGTTTGTAGCACTGCTGTTTTAGTTGTTAATTATGTTTCGTAATCTATTTCAGTTCAGGAAACGCGAAAACGCATGATGACCAAATAGGTCAATTGTTGGCATAAGAAGAAGAAGAAGAGTTATTAACTGTTGGTATGATTTTTCTTTTACCCAGTACGTGATGTATCACCCTATCAGGGTGGCAGACGCGGAGATCGTCGCCGAGTACAACTGCGACTACAGAAGGTACCCGTCGTCCAACGGCAGCCAACACACCAACAAGCGACCGATATTCTACAAGACGCCGCAGTACGCCAAACAACGGAGTGATGCCCACGGCGGGGTGTGCACCGTAATGGTTGTGGTACGAGTATTGAGCGAGAGCTGCTACGTTGGCGAGACTCTCCAACGAGACTGGGACACCGAATATGTGCCCGAATATATAGTGGAGTTGCAGTGAGATAATAATGCTTTTCGCTTACCTATATCTCGAATGTATTTCTAAGTATTCTGTAGTTTTGAACTAGTGATTGACGATGTCAAAAGTTCAACATTTTCTATTTAGACATGAACCGGGCTACTGTTCATGACGTATCTTATTTTTAGAACTTGTGCCATTTTAATGACGTTGGAAATGTTTTTTTATTATTATTCTTTACCCAGAACTTAGTTGTCGATACTTGTGCCTTTGGGATATATCACATCACGTTTGTGTATCACGTAAGGCATATACATATAATACATTTTTAAGTACTGACCTACCTACATATGTGCCTAAGCAAAGTTACTGTGATTAGGCAGCATTATGCCTGTAGATAGTATAACGTTAACTAAAGATATTTTATTGAAGAAAACATACATATTATTATTCATATGTATGCCCAATCTTTGGGTTCACATGGTTGTCACCTGCCTGTAGATAGTAGCATAACGTTCAAGAAATATGAAGTGTAGCTAGCTTTAATCGAGTATAATCTACATATTATTATTATTATTATTCATACCTAAACCTTATCTGTGGGTTTACATGGTTGTCCCGAAACAACATTACCGATGCGTTCATCATAGACAGTGACTCGTGACCAAACAGTGATTGGCTTTGAGATATATTTAGAATCGCTAGTCTATGAAGAAAGTACTGGTAACATTTTTTCAGGGCACCTTGTGAAGTACCAGTACCTATCATAAGTCTAATTCAACTAACGTTGAGATGTTTGTGTTTTTATAAGTTAAGCTCTTCAATTATAAGATAAGCTCATCAAGTAGAGAATCGTGACTGTGTAATTTCAGAGATGTCGTCTCTATCTTTGGACACTGGAAATTTACACAAGCATAAACAAATATAGACCTTGGTTAGTGTTCCTATTGATTGTGTTCAGCCCCGCATTTCGTCACCCATCCATATACATGAATCGAAACTAAAATTTCATGACGAAATACTCATTCAGCAGCCGTAGATATTGTATTCATTACCCAACAATATTGGGGATTGACAACAAAGAAATCCTACTTTTTTTTGCTTGAAACAGGCAACTAAATCAAGCTTATCTTTAGCTTTTTAATCTTCAAGCCAGCAATTACAAAATATGGTTGTGCAAAAGAAAGCGTGTTTTCTTTGCCAATGAGAGTGACCTAATGGTGGTAATTGTGTATCCACCAGTTTAATTAAGGAGTCGAGTCATTTGAAGTGTTAGTTTTTTATAAATATAAATGACTACGTATATCACGCAATTCTAACGCGCTTGGGATGAAGGCGCCTTGCTTTCAATCGGTAGTCGAGTGAGGAATCTGCTCCGTATATCACGTCAATCTGAAGCGCCCTTATCTACACCGGCTGCGAATTCAGCCAATCACAACACAGGCTGTGCATCGCGGAGCCGCTTTGACGTGTATATCACTGAAATCAAAGTGAATTCTAACCTCCAACTCGCTTGCCCAAGCGAGTTGGATCGCCGCCGCCTTGAGGTAAATTGGACGTGTATACCACACTCTGCAACCGATTGGAACCAAGGCGCTTTCATCCCAGGCGCCTTAAACTTGCGTGAGTCAATGTAAGGTTGTCTCCAAAGAGTAGGCCTATGTGAGTGAAAAATAGACTTTCTTACTTAATGCCTAATCGATCAGACTGAGTGTGAAAGTCGATTTCGCTGCCATTTCAGATAGTAAAATAAACATTGTAAATAAACAAAATCTATCATACCAGTATCTAATTTGAATTTCTTAAAACAGTTGTAACGAATCCATTCCAAAGACTTTGTTGAATTGCTCCTTTCCCACCCAATTAATTTAGCCCTTGTCCTGTACTTTATCCCGGTAGTACAAGATTTTAGGAAACTAACGAATGTTGACGGACAACCAGTTTCCGGTTTCTCGCTGCTTGTTCGCTTGGCTATCCCCAAGTCTAATGAATAGTGCATCCATTGCGAAGTTGTCATTAAATCACTCATTCCCCACCCCGGCCCCAAAGCTATAACGACTCGGGGTAAGCCAAGCGAGCTGCCAATCTTAGGCCCAGCAAAGCGTGAGTAAAATGTGTGCAACCGGTTTGTAAAAAAGGCACTGTCTGTCAACCTTAGTAGAGATATATCGGCACTGTGCATTCCACTTTAAAAAAAAAAGAATTAAAAGATTGTTGTTGATGTTTGTTCCCCTGTTGACATTTTTATAAGGTAGGAGTATGGAGTGGGCATGATTGGACATGATCAGAGTACTTGTATGCTTGGCTATGCAGGAGTATGGATGACAAGCTGCAAAGATTGGAGAAGTTCGAACAATTTTTAGTTAGGCAAGGGGTGTACTATACACAGATTTCACGGAAAAACATTTATACATTATCACAAATCAATATCATACGCCCTACAAAGCGACTGTAGTAGCCTAGGCCTACGTAGGTAGGCCTAGGTCCTAGTCTGCATATGAAGCTGTAAGCCAGCTCATATATTAACACGAACTTAAGATCCCACTGTAGATGTAGGATACGAGGGAGTTGCAATTAGACATATCTTCGTAATAGATAATTACATGTAGGCCTATATAATGATTGATCATAACCTATAAATTAAGGGCTGGACCAGGGAGGCTGGCTGCGCAGCCGATGGCCGAAGTGGCGATGCTTGGGACTTGGGTTGCAGACTGTTCCGTTTACGTATATTTTGTGAAATAAAACTTACCTATAAATTTAAGATCAGTGACACACTGAAAGCACATAAATCTGTGACCAATTCAGCACAAAATAATTATTTAAATTTAAATATTTGCACACAAATCCAAAAACCGTAATCATCAAAACACCTTGGCACCATCTATGTGCTGTTTATGGTACTACAACGATTGAGCTTCGGTGACGTCTCGTTGAAACACGAGTCGTTAAAGAAGTTTCCCTCATAACTTCTTTATTTTTTATTTTTTTCATGTTCGATACGCGTCATATTATAATATTTCATTATAATTTAGGGTTGAAAAATAATATAGGTGGCTTTATAATGGGTTCTTTACCATATCTTTTAAATAACGCGCGCTTCGGCGCTTCTCGAAACGGAACCTCTCTAGACGGCGGTGGATGATTTGACAACAGCGATGGCCGCGTTTGTGTTAGCTAGTGAAGTTTAAAATGTCATGTTCAAAGTAAAAGCTTTTCTCTGCTAGTCTGCCCTCAGAAAACTGCGTATTGCGATGGCAAATCCACGAGGTCTTCCACAAAGTAAAGAAGCATTGTTGAAATCATATACAACACGACTGAAGGACGATGTTAAGTCGATGCTAGAAAACTTTGAAGGTTAGTTTTTTGGCTAGTGCCTAGGACTTGCCTTAGCTTAGCCACTGGCTTAGCTGCAGGCTGCAGCTATGCCTGGACTTATGCAGTAGTGGTCAGGGGGTGTCTACATAGATCTAATTATTACACACATGTGTTATTGACTTCAGTAGACCCTGGGCTACTTTGACCCTCCCAGACATAGGTCTACTAGGCCTAGGCCTAGGCCTAGCCTAATCACATTATCATCATCATTGTCTTGTGGTTTTATTACTTCAGTTACATTGTGTAAATTTTTCCAGAAATCGTGAAACTGGCGAAAGGAGAAAATGAAACCCAACTGTCGAAAATGACCCAGAGCGAGCAAGATACATACGAGATGCATGTTCGTGCTGCTAACATTGTAAGTTTTAGGCCTAGCTGTTGTTCTAGGTCTACTGCTATAGGCTTATATTCAAAGCTTTTACAAAGCAAAAAATGAATATTAATTTTGAAATAATTTTGTTCCTACTCAGGTTCGAGCTGGAGAATCGCTAATGAAACTCGTCTCAGACATAAAGCAATATTTGATACTTAATGATTTCCCGTCCGTTAACGAAGCAATCACCCAGAATTCCAAACTATTCCGAACGAAACAAGCAGAGTGTGACCAAAAACTAATGAGTCTACGAGATGATATGGCAGCTGATTTATATGACTTAGAAGAAGAATACTACACGTCAATATATAAATAATACCATCGTTTAGTTTAAAATGTTAATTAATTGTGGAACTTGTGTGTTCTAAGCCGAAAGTAGCATACAGGCTTCAAAATAATAATGTAGGCCTACACCTATCAACATTGACTATGTTTTAAATAGCCTACATTAAGTACAACCCGAACTACTTGCTATCATTGTGATATTATCCTCATTTATATTTTAATTTACATATTAATTAAATTAAAATGTATGTTTTATACTCACAGGTCAGGGTCTGCCATCAAAGGTTATGTCTACATTTGGTACACTCAACTGTTAAAACTGGAATGAGCTCAAATTCATGCTCAAGAATGAGTGGTAGCCCATCCGCAGTGGCTCGTTGGGTTTGGGCATATGGGGTTTGTGCATGTGCCAATAGAGACATGGGTCCAAGTCCCTCACAAGCAATGTTTTTTTATATTGTCCTTTTATCTTCATCTATCACCCCTCATTGTTTGGAATATGTAGCATAATTGCAATAATAGAAACGTAAAGCAACGAGAATCATCATCATTTGAGTGATAGTGACTAGTGAGTGAGATGTAACAAATTGAAATACGTACTTATATCCTTCCCTTGTTGTTGTTATCCAAGCCTTATTGTTTAAATGATTGTGCTTATGTATATTAAAAAATGATTATGTCACCATCGATGTAGAGCTAAAGGGATTTCTTTGAATAACAGACTCTGTGTATAAATAAAGTAAATATTCAAGCAAAACATTATTTCAATATTATCTTGTATTCAAAAATACTATATAGGCCTACTTTTAAGTATAAATGTATTTCCAATAAATTTGTTTATTTTGCCCATCTCCTAGTAGGATTATTTATTTACGGTATTCCCTTTTGTATTGTAATGACATCTCACACATCGTAACGATACATGTATTAATATTTCATGTGGGGTGATAGCTGCAATAATTCCAATACTTGTGTATGGTGTTTTTGTAATAATTGAATTGTGAAAAGTGCAAAATGTGCCAGTGGAGTAACAATTATTCGTGTGTATGTTTTAACTAGCTGTGTATGAATAAACAACTGTAACTTACAAAATTAGGTTCTTGTGTTATTTTGCCAAATTGATCCTAGTCAGTATTTCTAGTGTTGGCAGCCATGTCAAATCATTTTTTTTTTCTCTCTTATGCGATGATGACTTTTCAGCCATTCATTTTTCTTGCTATCCACTAAAATTAGCTTCTTGATCTGGCCTGCTCTGGTTGTCATCATTATGGCTGATGTCCATGTCAAATCATTATGGCTGACGTTCACACTTGGTATTAACAACTATGTAACGATTGACATTAACTGTTTTGTATGTTTTTAACAAAGATCGTGAAAGGTTTTTAGTATGTTCAATCAATCGATAAAAATAAAAAATTTTAATCAATGCCGAGAACATTTTATGAGTGGAGAAAGGCGCAGAGGAAGACTGCTGAAGAGATGGAGGAGGCAGTGGTCAGGGAGCAGCAGAAGAGAGAAGAGCAGATGATTGAGGTCGGAGCTGAGGAAAGAGAATGTATTTACAATGTTTACAATGATTCACCCGTTGACGTTACCTCACAGAACAGTATCTTGTTTGTTGGTACTATGGTTGGTAATAAAATGATTTGTCAAGATCTTACACCCCTCTAGTCATGTGGCTCAGTGGCTTAGCCATGAATATATTTCAGACATGTCTGGAAATATATTATTTCTTGGCCCAGACTGTGAGGGGGGGAAGGGGGGGGGGGGCCTGTTTCAAGTAGATGTAAAAACTAAAGAAACTTGCTTACCTTCGTTAGATTGCCGATATGACGCGTTATCACGTAGCAATACACACACACATAGTCAATGTTTACATACACACACACATAGTCACACATTAAAATGAAACACTTTCACTCTCTTATTGTATTTATTTACATTTTCTTCAGTCGTATGAGTTCCACAAATAATAATTATTGTAACAATCTTTCCTTCAAAACGACTGCAGAAATAAACACTTGCCAGAATATCGTCTACCAGAGCATGTGGTGCAGGATAACAGATGAATCACATTATTCAGACCTTCAACCCCGTTCTCTATAAAGGGGACTCCTCCCCCCCCCCCCCCCCCACACAGTCTTGTTCCTACCCCCCTCGCGGTGTCACTGTCGCAACATGCAGAGATCACTGTCGCCTTCTAGTCTGCCGCTTCAGGTGTAGAGAATGTCGTACACGGAGCGAGGTAAGTGATCGGCCACCCAGGCCTGGAGCTTCTCGGCGCGAGTCACCGGCGTGTAACGAGGCAGAGGGAACGTGCGAGAGACAGAATCAATCAAAGAGCGCAGCACTGCAGTTAGGTCCGCCTCCTGAAACAAACACATTGCTTCAGAACAGTGCATACACTACTCGGAGACGTAACAGTGGACAGTAATTAAAACTTCCCTTCGCACTCACCCTTCGCTTTGTGTGAGTGTGAGGTTCCTTCAATCCTTATTGAATGCAAGGTTACATTCCCCTCTACCCTCCCTTGGTGTATTGTTTATAGGTTTGTTCGTTTGTCCTGCCTCAACAGGAGTATATTACGCCAGGAGTAATCAGGAAATACGTCATTGAAACGGAAATGGGAGTAGAAATCACAGTTACTCCCACTTGGACAAAAAAACAGAGTTGTCACAGTTGAGATCGTTTCAGTTGTTCCTCCTACTCCTACTCGAGAAGCAGGTGTAAAAACCTTACTCCCATCACAGTTGTAGTAAGTTACCACTGGACAAAATAACTTGTCGCAGCTACTCCCATCACACTTAGACCTACTCCAGGACAGAAAAACGGGGTTTTCGTCATACCGTACTCCTGGAGTAATGATCACAGGACAAACGAACAAAGCTTATGTCATTAACCCCTTGCTTATAATGTGATCTCCCCCCGCTTAGTGGGAAACCTTCCATGCATGGTGTAAGATATACTCCCTCCTTTAATGTCAAGCGCACCCACCCTTACCTTGGTGTATTCACTCCCTCTCCCGGCCCTTAGGATTTAAGGTACACACTCACCCTTCGATTGGTGTATGGTACACTTCTTCACCTAGCCCTTAGTGTGTAAGTAAGAGGTACTCTCCAACATACATAAATCAAGGGTAATAATACAGCAACCTTCTTTATAAACGTCCCGGTAGTTAGTGATAAACTCCCTTGATGTAACTCACCCCTCCCTTAGTGTATGGTACACTTCTTCCCCTGGCCCTTAGTGTATAAGGGGTTCTCTCCTACATACACAAATCAAGGGTAATAGCAATGGTCTGTATCAACTTCGAAGTAGTTAGTGAGAAACTTACCCCTCCCTTGGTGTATGTCTCGAGTGAGCGCACCCGTCGTTCAAAGTAGTCTTCTCCGTAATCGGCGCGCAACTCTGGGCTTAGCTGTTGCCACATGTCACGTGCTTGCTGGATCAACTGGTCTCCAGTCAAGCCCGTCTTGCCTACAAACAACACATCAAGCTTGAATAAAGCCCCAAGACTGAGTCCTGCAGTCACACTGATGGTCGCACGAGTCGACATTACTGAGTGGCAGAATGAGCATTCCCGGGTTCCAAGCCTTCCAACACAAGGAAGCGCAACTGTACATGTATTACAATGTTACTATTGCCTCAAGTATTTGTTATAATAATAAAGAAATCGATTGTTCAAGGTCAAGCTGCCCGCTGCCGGTCGTAAGACGTGATGAAATGAGGTCCTTCTAATTCTTTTTCCGCTTATTTTCTCTTTTCTACTTCTCCCTTTTCTCTTATCTCCCTCGACATATTATTATGACCTAGTTGTCAAGTCTATAAACACAAATAATAATTCAACCTCATCCGACAGCAGTAGATCGCTCATCTGTCAACGCTGTTCTGAGACAATGCGGCTTACCAGTGGTGTACTGTCCGGGCTACACCAGCACCACGTCCACCCCCCACTGAGCCCCCCCCCCCCCTACTTCTAGGCTGCTTACCAGTGGTGTACTGTCCGGGCTCCACCAGCACCACGTCGACACCCCACTGCCTCATCTCCAATGTGAGGACGGCGCTGAAAGCCTCCAACCCAGCTTGAGCTGCGCAGAACGAGGCGCAGAACGGAACGTGTACGCGGCCAAGGAGAGAAGAGATGTTCACCACGCGCCCTGCACGGGTGCAAACAAACATACATTGAATATTTGCATTAAATAAAAAAAATATGTAAATCAATCTATATTTAATTTTTATTGACTATGTCCACTTATTTACAAGCACCGGTTTTCAGTAGGGGACATTTTATACAATTACTTCGTTACTATATAATAAGTCGGCTCGAAAGTCGAAAGTCACCCCTATCTGGACCCCGGGTAGAATTTGACCCAGGGTGACTCTGGCAGTCGTTAGAGGCGACCAAAATTAGGTCCTCCAATTTACCCTTTCCAACCGGTAACTCATTTAAAAATGTGCCCACTCCTACTTGTACATGTACACTTACTTACCCTTAGCCTTGCGTAGCAGCGGGAGGAATGCCTGAGTGACCCGAGCAGATCCAAGTAGGTTCACCGATATAGCCTTGCACTCACCCTTAGCCTTGCGTAGCAGCGGGAGGAATGCCTGAGTGACCCGAGCAGATCCAAGTAGGTTCACCGATATAGCCTTGCACTCACCCTTAGCCTTGCGTAGCAGCGGGAGGAATGCCTGAGTGACCCGAGCAGATCCAAGTAGGTTCACCGATATAGCCTTGCACTCACCCTTAGCCTTGCGTAGCAGCGGGAGGAATGCCTGAGTGACCCGGGCGGATCCAAGTAGGTTCACCGATATAGCCTTGCACTCACCCTTAGCCTTGCGTAGCAGCGGGAGGAATGCCTGAGTGACCCGCGCGGATCCAAGTAGGTTCACCGATATAGCCTTGCACTCACCCTTAGCCTTGCGTAGCAGCGGTAGGAATGCCTGAGTGACCCGAGCAGATCCAAGTAGGTTCACGGATGTAGCCTTGTACTCACCCTTAGCCTTGCGTAGCAGCGGGAGGAATGCCTGAGTGACCCGAGCAGATCCAAGTAGGTTCACGGATGTAGCCTTGTACTCACCCTTAGCCTTGCGTAGCAGCGGTAGGAATGCCTGAGTGACCCGAGCAGATCCAAGTAGGTTCACGGATATAGCCTTGTACTCACCCTTAGCCTTGCGTAGCAGCGGGAGGAATGCCTGAGTGACCCGAGCAGATCCAAGTAGGTTCACGGATATAGCCTTGTACTCACCCTTAGCCTTGCGTAGCAGCGGTAATGCCTGAGACCCGGGCAGATCCAAGTAGGTTCACAGATATAGCCTTGTACTCACCATTAGCCTTGCGTAGCAGCGGGATGAATGCCTGAGTATCAAGTAGGTTCACAGATATAGCCTTGTACTCACCCTTAGCCTTGCGTAGCAGCGGGAGGAATGCCTGAGGGACAAGTAGGTTCACGGATATAGCCTTGTACTCACCCTTAGCCTTGCGTAGCAGCGGGAGGAATGCCTGAGTGACCCGAGCAGATCCAAGTAGGTTCACAGATATAGCCTTGTACTTACCCTTAGCCTTGCGTAGCAGCGGGAGGAATGCCTGAGTGACCCGAGCAGATCCAAGTTGGTTCACGGATATAGCCTTGTACTCACCCTTAGCCTTGCGTAGCAGCGGGAGGAATGCCTGAGTGACCCGAGCAGATCCAAGTAGGTTCACGGATATGGTCTTCTGTATGGTCGAGATGGGCAGCCACTCAACCTCGCCGAAGCTCAACAATGATGCCTGGTTTACAACACCCCACAGACCTGCAACAATACACAGCATAATTATCTTCAACAAGTGGATTGGTTTGAAGCAGCCTATCATTAATTCCTCTATACTGCCATCTATTCTAATAATTGATTCATGTATATTAATTGCAACATTCAACCCTGTCTGGGTCCAGGGTAGAATTTGACCCGCCAATTGTATGATGAAACTACGATGCACGGTTTAGCTGTAAAATGCAATTAAAAATGGATCCGAAGTAAGCTACTAGTGTTGTATGGGAGTCTAGTGAGGGTGTCTGTATGATGCCAGAATAAGCCCCGTTTCACTCTACGATGTACGGTTTAGCTGTAAAATGCAATTAAAAATGGATCCCAAGGCAGCTACTAATGTTGTATGGAAGTCTAGTGAGGGTGCCTGTGTGATGCCAGAATAAGCCCCGTTTCACTCTACGATGCACGGTTTAGCTGTAAAATGCAATTAAAAATGGATCCCAAGACAGCTACTAGTGTTGTATGCGAGTCTAGTGAGGGTGCCTGTGTGATGCCAGAATAAGCCCCGTTTCGCTCTACGATGCACGGTTTAGCTGTAAAATGCAATTAAAAATGGATCCCAAGGCAGCTACTGGTGTTGTATGGGAGTCTAGAGAGGGAGTCTGAGAGATGCCAGAATAAGCCCCGTTTCGCTCTACGATGCACGGTTTAGCTGTAAAATGCAATTAAAAATGAATCCCAAGGCAGCTACTAGTGTTGTATAGGAGTCTAGTGCGGGAGTCTGTGTGATGCCAGAATAAGCCCCGTTTCGCTCTACGATGCACGGTTTAGCTGTAAAATGCAATTAAAAATGGATCCCAAGGCAGCCAGTAGTGTTGTATGGGAGTCTAGTGAGGGAGTCTGTGTGATGCCAGAATAAGCCCCGTTTCGCTCTACGATGCACGGTTTAGCTGTAAAATGCAATTAAAAATGGATCCGAAGGAAGCTACTAGTGTTGTATGGGAGTCTAGTGAGGGTGTCTGTGTGATGCCAGAATAAGCCCCGTTTCACTCTACGATGCACGGTTTAGCTGTGAAATGCAATTAAAAATGGATCCGAAGGAAGCTACTAGTGTTGTATGGGAGTCTAGTGAGGGTGTCTGTGTGATGCCAGAATAAGCCCCGTTTCACTCTACGATGCACGGTTTAGCTGTAAAACGCAATTAAAAATGGTTCCGAAGGAAGCTACTAGTGTTGTATGGGAGTCTAGTGAGGGAGTCTGTGTGATGCCAGAATAAGCCCCGTTTCACTCTACGATGCACGGTTTAGATGTAAAATGCAATTAAAAATGGTTCCGAAGGAAGCTACTAGTGTTGTATGGGAGTCTAGTGAGGGTGTCTGTGTGATGCCAGAATAAGCCCCGTTTCACTCTACGATGCACGGTTTAGCTGTAAAATGCAATTAAAAATGGATCCCACGGCAGCTATTAGTGTTGTATGGGAGTCTAGTGAGGGAGTCTGTGTGATGCCAGAATAAGCCCCGTTTCGCTCTACGATGCACGGTTTAGCTGTAAAATGCAACTAAAAATGGATCCCAAGGCAGCCAGTAGTGTTGTATGGGAGTCTAGTGAGGGAGTCTGTGTGATGCCAGAATAAGCCCCGTTTCGCTCTACGATGCACGGTTTAGCTGTAAAATGCAATTAAAAATGGATCCCAAGGCAGCCAGTAGTGTTGTGTGGGAGTCTAGTGAGGGTGCCTGTGTGATGCTAGAATAAGCTCTGTTTTGCTCTACGACGCACCGTTTAGCTGTAAAATGCAATCAAAAATGGATCCCAAGGCAGCCAGTAGTGTTGTATGCGAGTCTAGTGAGGGAGTCTGTGTGATGCCAGAATAAGCCCCGTTTCGCTCTACGATGCACGGTTTAGCTGTAAAATGCAATTAAAAATGGATCCCAAGGCAGGTACTAGTGTTGTATGGGAGTCTAGTGAGGGAGTCTGTGTGATGCCAGAATAAGCCCCGTTTCACTCTACGATGCACGGTTTTGCTGTAAAATGCAATTAAAAAGGCGGTACCCGGGTTTCCCCTCCTTCCTTCTTCATCATCATGCATCGTTGTTAATCATCCGTTGCTATACTGGTCACTGTTAAATGGCATAATATGCTCTATGGGTCCAATTCATAAAAAAAAAAAAAAAAAAATAAGTAGTTCACATACATCATGGACCAGTCTTGAAAAAGCCACCAACATGGGGAGGCGAAACGTCGAGTGAAAACTGTATACCGACACGACGAAAGAACCCAGAAGAAAATATCAATCTGTTCCCATCTACGGGTCGTGAAAGCCTCCAACAACTCACCTATAATCTAATCTAGTACGTCGTTAAACACCAATAATCTAATAGAGTACGTCGTTAAACACCAATAAACTAATCGAGTACGTCGTTAAACACCAATAATCTAATCGAGTACGTCGTTAAACACCAATAATCTAATCGAGTACGTCGTTAAACACCAATAATCTAATCGAGTACGTCGTTAAACACCAATAATCTAATCGAGTACATCGTTAAACACCAATAATCTAATCGAGTACGTCGTTAAACACCAAACCACCAGACTCACCCACGGCCTCCAGGGGAAGGTTCTCCTGCACGTATCTCACAGCCTCCCGGATGTCCTCCTCGCTGGTGACGTCGACAACGATCGGGTGGACGCGACCTGAGGACTCTTCCTTGAGCCGCAGAGCCTCGTCTTGTTTCCCCGTGAACCCGGCGAAGACGGTGAAGCCGAGCTCGTCTAGTTGTCTCACCAGGGTGAACCCTAGACGTGTCTCACAGCCGGTCACAAGCACGGCCTTGCCCGCTGCGCTTACCTGCACAGATAACATACATAAAACGACAGTCGACAGTTGGCCAAGTACTAAATGAATTTAAAAACTGTGAAATACCGGTATTGAATTTTTTCGGATTGTCATGAGTTGGAGGGAGAGAGTTGGAGGGATGGTGGGAGAACAGGGATAGACGGAGAGAATTGGTTGGAAGACAGAAGAGTGACGGGAATGAGTCTGAAATTTAGGTAAAATGTAATGAAACGAAAATTATAGATGAAATGAAAAAAAGTAAAAAATAAAATAGTGTGCTAAGCTTGGCAGGCTGGTTCATATTTCATTTATGTCCAATTATAAGTGTCAACACCCGTTTACCTGACTATTGTGTTGGAAAGGTGATAACTGATTTATATAATATAGGCTTACACAGAAGTAAAAATCGCTACAACTCCAATATTTGAAAATTTTTAAAACAAAAGCACAAAAGTAAACTACCTTTGCCGGTAACCCGGCACCTCCACCAACGACCCTCCAAGCTATGACTGAGGGAAGATTTATGATTTAGGCTGTTAGGCTCACGTGCATCTCTTTTGTCAATTTCCCAGTCCACCCCCCCCCCCCCCTCCCCTATAAAACATAGGCCTACTTCCGAGTTCCAACGCACCTATACTCAATTGTTCTGTTTAATTACATTATAAATTTATTCGCTCTTTTTACAAAGAGTTTAACAATGTACCATGTACCTTGCAAAAGAATAAACATATATTCTATTCTATTCTATTCTATTCTATTCTATTCTATTCTATTCTATTCTATTCTATTCTGCGTGCAGGGTATTTAAATAAAAATTATTTTAAGAGTCGCTGCACAGTTGGCGAGTTGGTAAGTTGGGTCGCCCAACTATTTCATTTCCCCAAGTGGCTCGTGGAACCTAAATGTTGAGTAGGTGTAATACTGTTGTAGTCATACAAGTGGCTCGTGGAACCTAAATGTTGAGTACCACTGTTGTAGTCATTAGTGTCCGCTACTCGCTGACACAGACGTAGACATGACAGGGTGTCGTGTCATGTCAACTTGCTTGCACGTTACTATGTCGTCAGTCAATGTCATGACCGAACCTATGGGTATTTCTCTTCAATAAAGTGTTGGACGTATTGCATGCAAAATTAACAGTACTTTATTGATATCTTGACAGCGAGCTTCAAAATATTGAAAAACGTATTACTATACACGGTATTTGGTATTGTATCAGCTAAACAGTGAATTTAAAAGCTTTCAAATCCTGTTATTGGTACGATTTGTATTTCTGTAAATATTAATTGAAATGAAAATCGCAACAATAACAATATTTGATTTTTATATTCATTTGTTAGCTTATAAAAACCAAATTCAGCGTAGGAATAACTTCTTAGGTATCTTAGAAAGTTATCAAGATTGAAGACAGAAACTTTCTGCAAACCTAAACAAATACAAAAATGTATTGTATTGTATTGTATTTTATTGCAGCTGTTGGATTACATGGAGATGTCGTAGCGAGTACGGGTCATCGTAATATAAGCATTGTCAAGTATTTTACATTAAGTTACATATTATGTACTTACAGACTAGGTATAAATTATAATGATGATAATTAAATATACACTCTACATATTGTGTGAATTGCTACTGATAATATCTATAAGTATCATACATTTGACTTTTATCTTAGTTATATACATAGAATGTAGGCTACTGTCTTATGAAATCAAAAATTGAAAACAATTTATTTATTAGTTTCCCTGAAGCTATCAACACTGTATACACATTTTCCTATCAAGTAATTTCTCAGTTTTAATTTAAACATATTGAGGTTTGTGACATTTTTTATTTCATTGGGCAGGTTGTTGAACATCATCTTCCCTGCATAGACAGGAGCTTTGTCGATTATCTTCAATTTAGTGGTTGTCATGTGTAGGTTGGCCCGGTTTCGTGTATTGTGCTGATGGGTATCGGAGTTTTTCAATAAAGCATCATGATGGTTTTCTCGCACATACATTATAACTGCATTCCATTTTCCTGACTGTAGTTTGTCAATATCTGTTATCCGTATCTATTCCCCGAGTATCCGCCGTCATGGACATCCCAGTATTTGTGCATTACAACTCACGGATACGTGCCAATATAATAAGAGCGTTGTGGAAGCCAGTGCTGCACGCTAAACGCAGGACTCACGATGTCATCTCGCTTTGCCGGGATAAAAATAGACAATTGGCGGTGTGTCAGATCGTTGAGGGGGGGGAGGGGGGGGGGGGGGGGGGGGGGAGGTAGATTCCTCGCTGCAATCCGCCTCGCTTTACAGACTTGTGTCTCGACACTATGTTGTGACTTATCTAGATACATTTTTTTAATTACAAAAAATCTAAATCCTACATTGTGGTTCGTGATTTTTGAAAGAATGCCCACCGTGTAATGAACTTCAATGCAACCAACCCAAGGTAGTAAATTATCCCTAATGGACCTGTTCAAGTTTATGGTAAGAACTAGAGAAGAAAATTAAGTTAGTAGAATCGACTATTTCGTACGCGTAAGGGGGTGGGTTCGACTCCCGCCAGCGGTGAAGTAAGCTTTTGGACATTCCTTCCAAACAACCCAATATCTAAAGTACACACATAGTCGAATAGCAACTGAAATCCGTATATATTCCCGGAGTATCAGGCACCAATACAGGTGAACCACAGATTGTCTGTGGGTGAACTATATTATAAACTTAAAAGGTTAAAGCAATTTACTTGGATTTTGAAAATCAGCAATTATTTACGTCCACGTGATCTATTTATAACTACTGAAGTCAAGAGATCCTGAAAAACACTTTAAATAAAAGAGAAATACAAAATCTGTGTTTATTATCGAACCGCCCAGTTGGCAACCATGTTGCTAGGACGGCTACACATTTATGTCCGCTTATCATGCGGAACCCTCGATTTTTTTATGAGAAAATTACTTTCAAATGTTCACGAAGTAAAATAAATTTTGTCATATCCTATAGAATTGAGTACTTTGTCTTAGGTGTGTGTCTTTGTTCCAATAAATATATTCGTTTTTCAAATACCTTACTTAATTGGAAAGGAGTGATGATGCAACAACACATAAATAACAACATTTTAAAAACAGAAGAAACATTCATAAAAAGAGCATTAAATTCTCTTCGAGATTATACATATTGTTTTGTTTTGCCTTTTTCACAATTTTATAGCAATTTTAAGCAATTTAAACATAAAGAAACCCGGAGTTTCGTAGGATATATGGACACACAGCCGAAGGAAGCCGTTATTTCACTGTGTTACGGTAGCCGACAAAAATGGTCGTCCTCAAACTTTGTAAAACAAACTATACATTTCCCTCTTTCCTTCTAATAATATTCTTTGACGCTTTGGCGCGGTTGACTGAGTGAAATCCCATGTGGGAGTTCAGTCCAGGTCGTAAAACTCACTTCTGCCATTACATAATCCGCGTCCCATGTAAACATTATGTACGGCCGGTCTCCGCTCGTCACGTCACATAATCCTCTATTAATAGGACTGATAGTTATGTATCTAGGGCGACGGACTAAAATAGTGTCACCAGATATCTTCTCTCTCACTCTAGTCGGTCGGATGCGGCGACTTGAGACTTCTTGAATATTCTGGCCGCAGTTTCGCGGGGAAAGTTGTAAATAACGAATTAAGGGACGAGGTTACAGTTGGACGAACCGTGAATTAAACACCACGGGTAAAAACTAGATTAGTGAAGCAGAGTATCGTAGGCAAAACAATGTGACAAACACAACCAAAAGACATAAAACATTTCGGAACGCAGTTTGTAATTAAAAAATTAAGAACATAAACTTTTCAAAATTTTTATGCTTTAGTTTTATAAGGAACATTATCATACAGCCTGTGTGTATAAAGCCCGTATTACAAGCGTTCCAGTTTTTCATTCAACTTCGAAAATAGGCTACAAGGATGAAAGCAAATTTTAAAAATAAGAGAAAAGAAAATTGGTCGAGATTCACTATTGAATACATTCCGTATACTGAGGTTAGCTTAACGTATAAATAAATGTTTATCAAGCCAATGAGAAACATGATACCGTAGGAAACCTCGAATAGAAAGAAAAAATCATGGGAAGACAAAACAAAACAAACACAACTTCAAAGATTGAAAACTTACCTTTAGGTTGTGGTAGAAGAGCACGACAGCGAGGGTAACCGAGACAATGAGGAGAAACAACGTGAAGCTCCCTATCTGTGAGATGTAGAGCGTGTTGAGGACAGTGGACAGGATGACAGCCGCCGCATGAGAGAAGAGGACAGGCAGCAGACAGCGGTCCAGAAGATCCCACGGGACCTCCTGTTCCCGTGTTTTCTCTAGCGGCATCCTGAGGGAGATAACACGCGATAAGTGAGGGAGGAATATTGTTGTGCCTTTACTCAAGACTAGAGTTTGTTTGTTTTGGCCGCATTGATCGCCGGCTGAACGCAGCAAGGTTTTACTTTTTAGTGTAGGAGTAGAGTAGGACAGAGACGTAGCCTAATGCTGTGTCCACAGTTTAAACCAGGGATGCTCGGAATGGTGGACTCCAGCTTAAGTCGTTCCACAGCAACCCTTGTGGAATCTGATGTCATGATTAGTGAGATACTGACCAATGAAATGTCAGTGTTTGAAAAAGCTACCCGCTGATTGGCTCTCACTTACCTGTGACGTCGGCATTCACAAGGTTGCTGTGAATCACTTTTAAGACTTAGTTATTTTATAGTTGTAAGGTTTTTACAAGAAAGCAATTTACTTGTTAGCAGAAGAAAGGATTTTTCGGGGAGGCACCATCATTATATATTTTTTAAATAAATCCTCAATTTTGAATTACTGTATATTTGCTACGTTATAGGTCGTCAAAGATAAGATATGTTACAATACTTTCATAGGTACATAGATCATAATCCGAAATTAATTTTTTTTAAATGATAGCTAATTTCAAACATGTTCAAAAAAATAGTAGCAAACGCGAAGTCAAGCAGAGCAGCTCGTCATTAACGTTAACGTTCACGTAAACAGTCACGCCAAGTGACGTGACAAGACAAGAAGCTTGACATTCAAAGAAGTGTTCCCGAAATACAACTCAAAGACAATAAACGCCTTCATTCATTCTGTCCGCCTCACCGTAATCTGCAAAGAAAAGCAATTTCCTGGGGAGATTCTCATTCATAAAGCGCTGAAGCTAGAACCTTAGTATATGAGTGAAAATGTTGTAGTTAGTATATGAGTGAATGTTGTAGTTAGTATATGAGTGAATGTTGTAGTTAGTATATGAGTGAATGTTGTAGTTAGTATATGAGTGAATGTTGTAGTTATTATATGAGTGAATGTTGTAGTTAGTGTATGAGTGAATGTTGAAGTGACGACAGGCTAACGGGAAAATAAACTGCAACAATACTGACTCAAGAGTAAAATACTACAAGTTTAGTCATCGTTCAAAACCGCTTCACGGAAACGGAACTACGGTTTCTTTCGAATATAGGATTTTTTGGTGTTCATCGACATACTCGGCAACTAGATGATGACGTCAGGGGTTGTTTGGGAAAGGGGCAAGTAGGAGAACTAATATTCAAAGCACCAAAGGGAAAGGGGAGGATCTCGTTTCGTCACCTCTACGATTGGCAGTCACCCTCCAAATTCTACCCCGACGAGAACGAGGGCGAGGGTTTAATCCCAGATCTTAGTTTAATTTGACCACCGAGTTAAGTATAACTTATGGCGTTTTCCAATAACTGCACTGGACCGCACTGAGTGCGCCTTCAACAATTAGAACAAACAACAATACGCAACAATACAACAGAAGCGCTAGTGCGCACTGAGTTCTCCTTCAACAATTAGAACAAACAATACGCAACAATACAACAGAAGCGCTAGTGCGCACTGAGTTCTCCTTCAACAATTAGAACAAACAACAATACGCAACAATACAACAGAAGCGCTAGTGCGCACTGAGTTCTCCTTCAACAATTAGAACAAACAACAATACGCAACAATACAACAGAAGCGCTAGTGCGCACTGAGTTCTCCTTCAACAATTAGAACAAACAACAATACGCAACAATACAACAGAAGCGCTAGTGCGCACTGAGTTCTCCTTCAACAACTAGAACAAACAATACGCAACAATACAACAGAAGCGCTAGTGCGCACTGAGTTCTCCTTCAACAACTAGAACAAACAATACGCAACAATACAACAGAAGCGCTAGTGCGTTTGAGTGCGTTTTCAACAACGAGAACAAACAACAATACGCAACAATACAACAGAAGCGCTAGTGCGCACTGAATGCAGCCCATTGGAAAATAGCATAAGTTCCCTTATTACTACTGTCTTATTCATATTCTTTATTCACCATTAGATGCGTACATAGCCTACATCTTACCGGTGGTACATTATAACAAATTAATTTACTAGAAGAGGAAAGCATGTAGGGTTCTAGGTCGTAAAAAAAAAGGCAGTCCCCCCCCCCCCCCCCCCGTTACTGACCACAACTTTAAGATCGCAGTAGATCTGGGATCGAGTCCCGGAGAAAAGTACATGTGCCCTCCCTCTACTGACCACAACCTTAACAAATCAATTTACCAGGAAAGGAAAGCATGTAGGGTTGGTTCTATATCGTCAAAAAGGTAGCCCCCCCCCCCCCCAGTTACTGACCACAACCTTAAGATCGCAGTAGATCTGTGATCGAGTCCCGGAGAAAAGTACATGTGCCCTCTATAACAAGTGTTTGACCTCGAATGCAGTGACCGCCATATTAATGTAATGACTCACCTTGGGGCTCGAGCCGACGGTAATCCAATGGGGTAGTACCTTCCTGGTCCGCACTCTAACGTCGACTGGCGTGGTGCCTGAACGTGGGTCGGACTGTGCTGGCAAGTCTGTGCACTGGTGCGACGCCAGTGTAGAGTCGGTGCACTCGTCTACACTTGTTGTTATGTTATATGTGGTTTTATGACGTACTCCACGTGACAACGGCCGAATCAGATCCATCACACATCGGCGGGGTCGTCGTAAGGTGATCCGTCCCAGTCTATAGTAAGGGCCCTGGATGGTTCAGCCCTAGACTGTGACGGCTTCCCCTCGCTCCTACTGAGCACCAATTCAGTTTTCTTCTCGTTTTCACACTAACTCCATTGTAGCAGGCTCCACCCCCGCCCTCGGGCTTATGCGTTTTTACTTCTGTATTCTTTCATCATCTGCTCTAGAGGGCCCAGCAAAGTTCAATATTGAACTATTGAATCTAGTAAGTAAGTAAGTAAGTAAGTAAGGAAGGAATCCAGTTAGGGGGGAGGGGCTTTATTTTTGTTTAACGACGTACTAGACAACTATGATCATATGAAGTCAAGGGTGTTTGGAGGAAAGGGACAAGTAGGACGTAAAGGGGTGGAAAAAGGAAAGGGGAGGACGTAGACTGTCTTATGTTTGGCTTCTTCACGTTTAGGTCGCAAAGATAGGGTCGGTATGAATGAGATAAGAGAGTGTGGGAAAGATCATCAATGAGAAGCTGGATGATATAAGACATGCATGAGAGCCCTCTCTGCTGGCACCGGTCACCTTGGATCAGAAGGAATCGCCTCGACCTGATATCCAGTTAGAGAATATCTTTACAGAGTTGAGAAAATGTAGATACGGCTCAATTTTTATTTTAAATAGGGTTTTAAAGAAATGTAAAAATGCATAGTTTATACTTTTATGCTGCTTGTGATGGTTAATCCAAATATCTTCCTGTATTGAAAGTTAACTAACTTGTAATTTGTGGGTACATTACAATTATTTGTATTGTCTCGGATTTTTTTCTTGTGATATTCTCTCATTCAATTTTGTCACAAAAAGTAGTCCGATATAACGTACACGCCATTCCCTGTCTCTCCCACATGTCAATACACATTACATGTAGACATACTATGAACTACTGTGCTACAAACATGATTAATATTAGTATTTTGGTTGACACCTGGGAAATCTAAAATGCTTGCTACACTGGTCCTGAAACAACCCGATGTTTTCGTCATAGACGTGGTCCGCGCCCAACAAGCGAGCCTTAATTTTCAAATACTGATTGCGAATTGGTCACGAGTCGCTTGTCTATGACAAGTACATCGGTAAAGTTGTTTCGGGACAAGTATAGCTCGTTTCATGTAGACATTGTGGAATGAAGGGTTGAACTTGGTTTAAGTGTTATCTTTCATCGGTCATGGAATGTAACTATGAAACATCACTACATTGAACATTTGTAAATAAAATACAATACTATGAATCACGTATTTTTATTGAAAATATAATTATGTTTTGTCACATTGAATCCAATATAATTATAACTAAATAACATTATCGTACATAAGTCGATGTTATCTTGTAGTATTAACAGAAAAAATAATTAAACAGTAGCATAAGGTAGGAACCTACAGCTTTTCTTTAGATTTTTAACATGATTAATATACTATATTATACTATAGTACATGTCAAACAACAATGATGATACCAGTATCAAAACACTCTTTTGTCATGGTACACACAATATCAAGTAAATAGGAAATCATTTTCTGTCACACCTTGATCACTAATCATTACATAGGAATAAGATAAGAGATACAATATACATATGAATAAACTAAACTAGAACGACGACGAGGAACTCTTATAATTTGGTATGGTACAATCATGATTATGATTAACATAATATGAGCTTCAAAACACAACAAAATCATATGGATTACTTTTCAAAACTAAACTCTCAAATGAACAAAAGTATTAAAGAGACATAATTTACACGTAAGCTATCAGTTAGGCTGTGTAAAAAAAGTTACACAATATTTTTCAACCACATAATTTAAAAGTATGGAGGGAGCTACTGAAAACCTTGCAAAATTAATGTTTTCATATATTTTTTAAGAGCACGGCCTAATACTGTAAGTTTAAATAGTGAACGGCCCAGTTTAGACAGTTCGATTTTAAGCGACCTGTAGTTTGATTTCACTGGGTGACGAGTGGCACGATTGCCAGGCCCCAAGTCTTAGGCTGTGTTTTGGCCTTCGTAGTATGCGGTATTGTGGTACGGTTAGTATCTAGGCGTAGGCTAATTTCGGAGCATTGTTTAAATGCGAGCTGCCTCAAGTAATGAGAACCCCGAAGTAATGGGAAGCTTGAGAATAGGAGTCCAAACAAATATAAACCGTAATATGCAATATTTTTCTGCGACAGTAGTTACATTTCAGAAACCTTTTTAATTAAATGGTATAGTTTCTAGTAAAAATAACACCCGACAAAGCAGAGAAAATCTATAGTTTGAACATGATATGATAGGTCGATTTTGCAAACAATCATTAGTAAATCAGTCATTATTCAGTAATTATCAGTGTCTGAAAGTTAGTCACTGCTGGTGATCGTTTGCAATTACAGCAACGAGTACATATCATATTTTACATTACTTAAGTCATTGGAACATATACCGTACACATAATAACGCGGTGTAACTAAACAATATTAAGCTAATAGCACAGCCGATTAAACGGCAAGTCGGGCTTATACTATAGTAATACGTAGTCTTATACTTTCAGCTTGTAGTATCGTCAGTCTTACAGCAGGAATTATTGAAAAAATACATATTCTCATTACAACCAATTCCAGTTTATTAACTGGACTACCTGAGCACAAAGTTGGCACATAGGTAAATGAACAAAGTAGCCTACCATGAAAGACGAACTACATCGCTAAGCCTCATAAGCGAGTCATAAGGTGTGTCTGTTTTCTCGTAACCTCTTGAGGTCAAGTGGTATTGTGACTACCTGAATTGCGAGAGCAATTGACAGCAGACTTGATTTAAAAAAATATATATTGCTTGAATTCTCTCTTTACGTAGGTAGCTTGAACTGTTTCTCATTTATTTGTCGTTCAGTTTTGTACTCTTAACAAAAGCCAATATTTTGAAATGCATGTTACTTTCTCTCGGGACTAAAAAAAAAAACAAAAAAAAAAACTAGTGGTTACTATGTATGTATTAGTATTACAAGGTAGAAAATCAATCCCAAGAGTTAACACATAATCTACTATCTAACTCATCAATAATCAATCGGCCATCAAAAGCCCCCAGCTTCCGAACACAAACACACCTTTCTTCTCTCGAGGCTAGCTTTTAGTTTTACATTCTACAACTAAGTTAACCCACATAACACAATAAATTTCACTGGACGACAAAGTCGAAACGGCCATAATACAACTGTACACTGGTAAAGAATGCCAAGTTAGTAATTATGTATGTAGAAACACTTAAACATATACATATATATTATTGCTTATACACACGATCATCGAGCAACTATTTGTGTAGATTCTAAGACACAACTCGATTCTACTATTCACGTAAGGCACTTGCCTCCAAGTCAACACTGACAACGTGCCAGCATGTGCGATTTGTAGTATTGTCATGGTGGATAATGTAGGTAACGTACGGTAACCTAAAGGCAACACATGTTTGTGATGATAATGTGGAAACATGATTCATAGCGGTAACGAACACTGTTGGTGATTGCGACATTAAAACTAGAGGGCGTAAAAATCTATCCATGTAGATTTGTTGAATGTTATAGCACATACGATAAGGACATTCAAAACTACCTAATAGTACAATGTGTACCATATGTCCAGTTTATACAAATATATTGTTACAACTATTTCTTACTACGTAGTAACATCTGGCAGTGCATTAGATTTCTTCTGAACTCAAGTACCTACTAGCTCATAAACTAACAATAGGTATAGATATAGACAAACTTCCACATTGTTAACCCATTGGAATATTAAAACGAGTATGACTCGTGGCACTTTGAGAATCCGCAGGAATACAATCACGAGTCATACTCGTGACCCTTTTAGTTCATGTTTTTCACACTAGATAGCACTACTAGGCAGGTCTGTTATTACCGACTTCAATCTTCCATATGTCGATAGCTTAGTTCGAAATCTTTTCGCTAGATTGGGACACGGGTATCGTTTTAACAATTAAATTACTATGTTCGCGCGTCTGGGTGATGAAGGAAGCTTTCCGCTATGGCGTCCGTAAAGCGAAAGTTGTTTACGAAAGCGTGTGGTATTGAAAACGAACTGTTTAATCTAAGTAGTGACGACGAGGATATTTTCTCTGATGAAGAACTATATGTAAGTGATTCTTCATCTTATGATAATGCAAGCGATTCGATCATGGAATCAAAAGACGAGGGTTTTACAAACGTAAATACCAGGATGATGATGCCTGTGCCTACCGCCTACTTATATTTCCAAAAGTAGAGGTCTATTTCTCATATGACTGTACGTAAAAAAAAATAGTATGGGCCTTGCCAGTATTTTTTTTTTACAAAACTATGGCTTCTATACATGAAATAAAATTGTATACAATATTTTATCACTTTTGGTAATTATTTCAGGGGTGCCCAAATTACTATAAATATTCATAAAACTTTGACTTTGAACAGACTATACCACTGTAAAATGTGCAAGTTGAAACTTCCAGAATGCAGAATTTGCTTTACTCAGGTTTTAACATTGTATGCTGAAAGTTTTGTAGAGATTGCTTTATTAATGACTTCAATAAAAAATAAAACATTATTATTGGTGCTGAAAAACAAAACATGGAAATTAAATAGTATTTCAGGGGTGGTATTTTTGCAGAATAATGGTATTCCAATGGGTTATAAATGCACATTTTCCAATCTTTTTTTTACTTTCAAACCCAAACAAATAAAAAACTGCATTCAACTTGAAAGAAAAAAAAATACACAAAAATACCACTTCTTAATTATCGTTTCTGCGAGTCAAATCCGATATCTATATAGGCAGTTAATAATGATCACCGAGTTTAGTTTGTATCGTAAGAAATTTGCCCTGCAAGCACCGCTTTTCTTATGGTACTCCAGTCCAAAGAGTACCAATAGTATTGTATTTTGAATATATTTATCATAATGGTACACATTAATACTGAAAACTTAAATGGTCCAATTTTATTGTGTCACCCTATCATCCAATGGTTGGCTTTCCAAATAAGATAAAGTTGAATTGATTCTTTCTACTGTACTTGTTAATATATATTACTCTGGAGATATTCGAGCATGTTATTGTGCCAGTGAAGTCACATCGGAAGTCACGATTACGAAAGTCACGATTACGACTTAATAGAAATATTACAATACGTAATAGTATTTTATTTTAGAAATCTTAAAATCAATAGTTGAATAAAATTAGTACGACAAGCATACTTGGGGAAGTTCCTTTTGAAAACATTCAGTTCATCAACTTGAAAAAGAACTCTTAACAAGTTCAAGTTCCTTTTTATTTATTTTTTACACAAAATATCTATTGATTTTGTCAATTGTTTGTTGCGTTCGTAATGGAATAGTGATATATTTTTAAACATATTTAAACAATTAGGCTATTAAAAAATGACCAAAGACTTGATTATCGTTAACGAGGACTGAAGAATGGCGATGAACAGAAAAATAAACTACTCTAACAGAGAGTTTTAAAATGTTCTCTGGAAATATGAACTCTCAATTAAAAGTTACTTAGCAAAAGAAGGATCACGTTACTTGAAAAGTTGGCCAAAAACTAAATGCGCGCAATTAAGAAGTCACTTCCCCAAGTATGGCAACAAGTAATAATAACACAAAAATTGAGCAAAATATTCTCAGACTTGTACACATTTTGCAGCTTGAATTCCTGGTATTCCAATTAGTGTAGTATAGCTTATTTCTGGGCAGTAGTTACTGTAGTTAAATACGTCAGCTATTCATTCATGTTTCAAGCTTTGAACATAAAAAAATGGCGCAATTTCTTTGTAAGCTTCTGTCAACCGAGCCAAAGTAATACATTAAAATTAAATTAATACATGTTTTGCCTGAATTAAGTATTCATATGCTCCAGTGTAAATTTTCAACCTTTCAACTGAAGAAATGTAAAGTCAAATAATAAGGAACTACACTTGGGCACAATAGGCATGGCACCTAGGGCAAAAGGCTATGATGAGAGGTTTGTTCCAGATCCTAAATAGAGCAATGAAGTGTTCTATGCAAATTAAAAGTGCAATGTGTATTACTACAGATGATCCACTGTCTAGAATCTAAGTAACAAACTAATTTTTCCTTCTTCAAACTTAAACAAAAGCTTACCGAGACGTTCCTCCTGGATAGGTTACAACAAGTGGATTAAAGTACGTTTATCCCACAATCTAACACCATTGCACAAGCTGCCGGGAACAATGCAAAACAGCAAAATAAACATTGTTACTCTTTGCAAACTTAACAAAATATAAGCCTAGTTAACATTAACATGGCAGTATAGAAAAATGACGAGAACAATATACACAACGCCTCATTGGAATAGTAGTAAGGAAACGTTCATTTGGTATCGATTACGTTGTTCAGGAATGGATGACAGAAGATCTGTTTGGATCTACATCATGTGTTGGTTACGGAACCAGGCGGGCGGAGGGGGGGTGAACGTGAACATCTGATTGGGTGTGGGTGAGAAGGGCACTCCATGAGGGGTGGGGGGATACGACACTGGAGTGGGAGTGGGCGAGAAACCCATGCCGTTGGCAGGAGGCGAGAAGTTCCCTTGGTTTGGTGGGTAGTCCGAGGGGTGAGAGAAGCCAACACCCCCTCTTGGGTGGTACATGTACAACGGCGGTGGAGGAGTGAACAAGACTCTGTTCTCTCCCGAAGGCTGAAAGAAAAGTACAAACTATAATCTAACCCACTTTTGAAAAGGTACGAACAAATTCGAGATTTTAACTTTAAGCTCATTAATTTTCCATTTTGATGTTGATTTTAGAGTTAGAAAATTCAATTGACATTCAGTGAGTAAGGTGTTAGGTAATTGACTTGAATTGCAACTTGTAAACATCATTTTTGGTGTTGTTTTATCATTTATTACTGCAAAAAAAATTTGGCACATCGATATCGTTGAACACTACCATTAACCTCCACCAAATTAGTATCAGTACGCAACACTCACTTGGGTCGGCTCTAGAGGAGATTCGCAGACATCAGGACCACATTCTGCGTTGTCTGGCAGCGGTGGGCAGTACTGTAGCGGTCTAGCCCCCACGTCGACCGGGTAGTACATGACTGCTTGGCCAGGGGTGGGGTAGGTACAGAAACCGGCACACTGGGTACAATTACCTCTGTACACGGTCGGATGGTCCACCACTTGCCAGCCAACACCTGTGTACAAATTATCTGGTTCACACAATATGTCCAATTCTATTTCTATCACGGATATACGGTATGCAGCTACCACACAATTTCAATATAATTTCAAAAAGCATTTCAAGTTTTTAAAGCTATAAATGTGTGGTCAAAAGGGGTTGAAAACTGTAAAACGTTATGAATACATTATTATTCATATCAATTTATATACTCTATACTTGGATGGAGAGGCCAAAGTGGCCAAGTTAATAGGAACTCAGAACAAGACAATTTATATATACTCTCGTGAATGTGGCTACATAATACAAATTAAATCTTTTTTTTTTCTTGATCGAGTCTATAGAAAGATTTTGAAAATACAGATATCAGGTCAGAACATTGACATTTTTGCCCAACCCTTAAGTGCTTAAAGGCATATTGTCACATGAAACAAAGTATTTTTTATTCACAATTAGACATTGAAAAAATAAGAAAACCGCGGTGTATGACATCCATGGACGATGCCTACCCGCCGTACAACGGTTTGTTTTGTCGCGCGCCCCGAGGCATGTGACGTTAGTGGCTATAAAGAGCTGAGCGAGCGCCAGGCGAAGGTCGCACGGAAGAATGAGTGTCTTGTGTCTTATATACAAACTTAGTGTCACTGTCATTCTATTAAGTTTTAGTGCTAATGATTGATTGATATAATAGTATTAAGTTACAACAGCCGTGTAGTACGAGTGTTTGTCAAACAGTTAAGGGCGTGGAGTTTTTTGTATTTATCCTACCTAAGATTATGCCTGCGATTCTGTAAATATTGTGTATATATTCTCAAGTGTAATATGGTGTATATATTCATGTTTTAATTAAATCGGTAAACATGGTGCTAGCGTGTTGTGTGTACGGATGCTATAACATATTTTTAGCTTCAAGTGGCATATCGTTTCACCGTTTCCCGAACAGGGATAAATCTCCAGTGCGCTTAAAAACTGGGTGACGAAAATTAAACGGGATAACTTTATACCAACTAGGTATACCCGTATATGTTCCGAACATTTCGTTGAAGAAGACTACGAAATTAATGTAACTCGCAAAGGTAAGCATTGAGTGAAACGTGTTAGAAAATGGATATGTATATTTTATTGAGTGCTGAAACTTTTCACAGCGTATTTTGATATATGTATTGAAACTGTATACACATTAAAATAGTGGATCATGTTTTAAATAATTAGTACCGCGTATACAACTTATACATATTATATAACTCACATAGTATTCAGTCAAAATAGTCCTCTGTCTTGCCATCGGCAACTTTAAACCCTACATAAATCCCGTCGGCAGAAGGATATTCTTCCCTTATAGATTTCACTACACACGATGGAATTACGATTCGATGATTTTTACCAAGCGCAGTCCATGAGTTGATCCACGCCACAAACTGCTTGTAGGCAATGTGACGCCACTTTTGCTTGACGTCTCCCGCCACTGTTGTCGATCGTTTTCGCACGTCGAGTGTAGCAACAGCTGTTGTCTTGCCGTGTTCAGGGAATGGATATTAATTATGTGTTGGAATGCGTCGTGAATAGTAATACAATCAAAATGATCGCGCACACTTGTAATTTTGTCAGACTCGTGACAACATAATGACTCTATGTCCGTGTCCATGGAAATACACTCGTTACAAGTACACCAGTCGATATTTCCTTTCCGACCGCTGAATGTTTTAAGCCAGGCTTCTTTCTCCCCCTGTTTCCTTTGATTTTCCAATTGTTCTCCTTCTGTGTAATTTGGCTCAAAACTGTAGGGAGACAGGCCAAGCATCTTGCGCTATGGGCAGGCTTCAACTAAACAGCGCGCGGGCGAGGCCTTGGCGCGGGCCGCCGTTGATGCGCGAGGCAGGCACGCGGTAGCCAGCCAGCTTATAGTCAGTGACGTCACGCGGGTGACGTCATCCCGCAAATAATATTTTACAAAATTGCTTATTACTCGGCTAAATATGGACCGATTTCTTTAATTTTTTTTTCTAAATTCCTCAAACAATTTGAGTTTGTACATATGTTACCAACAATGCCATGTGACAATATGCCTTTAATTTTATTAATTAGGCTCACAAGTAGTAAGAAAGGAGGAAACTTCCGGTGATAAAATTGGCCTAACACACAAGTTAAATATTTAGGTTGTGTTAATTATGCACCTGGAGGTGCCGCTCCCTCGTTGATAGGTTCTGCGGTAGTGGCCATCACTGGGGGACTGTTCTCGCCCGACGTGAGGACGCGAGGTGAGGCACCAACCCCAAGAGGGGGACTAACCATGTGGAAGCACTGAAACAGAAACTGAAGAAACTTGAGAAAATACGTATTGGGGGAAAGTGAGCCTCAATTTTTAAAATGGAATTTAAAATTTAAGTGTTTTAGGACAGTACATATTGCTGAAAAAGGAGATACCAACACCAACAAAGATTTCTCAATTCCTCATTTTTTTTTTTTACCAATCTTCAACCTCCTCTACCAATCAACCAATCAATCAATAAATCATTAATCAATCAATCAATCAATCAATGAAAATGGTAGGCTAATTTAGTAATTATAATAATGTTCACTTACATCATGGCCAAGGTTGTAGAAGAAACGAATCGTTGCAAGGTCTGAAACATTAACAGGTCAGTGAGAATTGCAATATTACAAAGACAAACACAGTCAAGCATTGTATAATAAGAAACAACTGGGCATATTCCCTACACGTTCCTACCTTGCAAATAGGCGACCGGACTTTTCCAACTTTTACGCTATGGATTATAATAAATGCTTACAGGACATTTCCGATGGTCCTGCCAGAAGTTTGAAGCAAACGACGTTAAATTTTATGCCAGCCACCACAAATCTCAGTACTTGGTATATCTTTTCCTTTTTGTAGATTGTATTTAAATGTTCCTGTCCCACGTCATTGCTAACAACTGCCAATATTAGTATTGAAACTGATTTGGATGTATTTATATTTTATACTAGGCCAAAACTGCCCAGAAAAGCATTTTGGAACAAAATTAAATTTATAAAAGGGCTTATACACAATTGTTACCTGGAAAAGGAAGATCATTTCCATCTACAGCCTCAGACTTTGGTGCCAAGAAATTGATGGTATTGCCGTTAACATCCTTGATTTGCAAATCCAAAGGCTCCGGTATGGGCGGTGAAGGCGAGCCGGTACCGTAGCCTGCGCTAGAAACGGGAGACGTGTTGCCGTCGGGCAAGTGCCGGATCTGTTCCGGCAACACGGCGGCCCGGGGGGGCGAGACGAACAGGCGAGGGGAGGGCGGTGCCTGGCTGGGGCAGGACATGGACATGTACAGCTGCTGCGGAGGTGCCACTGGCATGGTGAACATGGTCAGCTGCTGGTTTGGTGGCTCGGTCAGAAGAGGGAAGTCGACTTTCTGGGGGAAACATCATTTCACAGGTTATTTTTACTGTCATTGGTACTTAAGTACAGTATATTTTCAATCACAAAAAAGAAACGGGGGCACATTTACTGGGTACCATTTCCATACGTCATTTCATGAACTTAATCATGCCAGTAAATGAAATTGGTTGTAAAACCAACAAACTATAAGCCTGCAACATAATATAAGTTGAAAACAAGTAGTGGGATAAGCCATTAACGAGTAAAATGGAAAGGTTAGATATATATGTAGGTTAAGATACACTACACATATTCTGAAAGATTAAATAAAACTATTTATCTATTAAATTTAAATAAATTAATAAATCCTATGTTTGTATTTTAGTTTTATTAAATAGAGTAGGACCAAAATACTAGTGTAAATAGTGTAATGATGCATCAGTAATTCTCCAATGGGCGAGTGACCAACTGTAGCCCGAAATGTTTTGACATTTGTAACATTTTATGTGATGTACGTGTTCCACGCATCACGCATCATGTGTGTCTACCACATTTCATGTGAGCTGTTGGTCTCCTTTCTCAACAAGTAAACCTAAATTTGGCATGAATCAAAATCCAAACTAACCTCACAAGGTAGCTGATCATTGCATTGCTGCTCCTTGCCAGTTCTGAATTGTTCAGCAGGCTTCATCTTGCGATTTCGTACATTCTTCTTCTTGTTTTTGTCTGGAAAAGATATGAGATCTTTAAATGGCCAGCTACCAACATTGACATAATAAAATATATATCCAACATATTTAATTTCAAATACAAGTGAATTGTGCTCACCTGAGATCGTCAAGGGTTGGCGGTAACTATACTGGCGTGCGAACAGGGAATTCTGGGTAGACTGGCGGATACGGACTGGTTCCAGCTGCGAGTGAGACACCATTCTCCGCTCTCCTAGCTCCTCCACGTAAACCTCCACAGGGCCTAAACATCAAGGTTCGTATCTATCATGGTCTGTTTTCACTCGGATGCACGTTACAGAGAATACGTGAATATGATAAGTGGTTGATTCTAATAAACATACATGTACAATATGATTGACCTCAAAAAGCTTGACATTATATAATAGCTAACAAGTAATTTACCTCAGCCAACAGGCACACATATGAAAGTTAAGTGATAACATGATGACAATGCCGTACCTTTATCCGGTAATACTTTCTGAATGTGGCCGTGGCAAGTGGCGGACCTTCCACTGACGAGCCTGCGCAGCGAGTCGCTATGTTCCAACGTGACCAGACACTTCATGCCCACCTGTAGCTCCCCGGCAGTCTGGGAGGCTAGACGCATCTCTGTAAGACAAACGTTAATTTAGGTACTACCAACTACGAATGATTTCGACATAGGCGGACTCGGGGGTTGAGGGCACTGTACGGAAATGGATCAGGAGGGCTCTGGCGGAATTAAATCGTAGCCTAATCAAAACAAAGACCTGTTGTTAGCAGGCGAATTTCTAGCTAGCACACAAAAGGGAACTATTTTTGTTATTGACATTAGAAGTTTATATCGATGAAATTATCTTTTATAATAAGATTAAATAATTCATAAAATGGAACCGGTTTGAAAATTTGGAACCACTACTGACTACTAACCTTTTCTCATATCACTCCAAATGTCGAAGTCAATGTTGCGGTAGATGGTGGGCTCCAATGCCTTGGCGACCTTGTAAGGGAACGGGATCACTCCTTGCTGCACGAGTGTCTTCATGTTGGTAGACTTTTCCGATATTTCCTTGACGTCCTGCATTTTGAATGGTTCTAGCGAAGAGAAGGTCACGCGATGATCCTGCGGCAACTTCTGGTGTAGCATTTGGTCCACGGCATAGTCCACTTCAGTCAATTTGAACACACTCTCATAGAGCATGCCATAGACTAAGCCTAAATACAACAAATAGCTCATTCTAATTGTGGACAAGTACAACAATAAAAAGTAAAAACCTTCCACTGATAGTATAGACCTACGTGCTAAGTTTTTACTTTTTTAACATTAGGGCCTATATAACAGTCTGATTTTTTACATTTTATGCCACACCTACACCCACTGTACTAAGCCTGATTATTTTTTATAAAAAACAATTTTGGTTGGAAGCTAAGTGAACGTTATTTGAGAACAGTAGAAGATAACATATGAAGTAGGTGGTGATTACCTCACTGACATAAACAAGATACCAGTACAAGTATTTTACTTACTTTGAGCATATCCCGCATTGGCTACGTGCTCCTTGGAATACACGATGTCGTAATGATTTCCATATGATAAGCACAAGTAAATCTTGTCGGACAATCCAAGTCTGGTCGCCCTCAATGGTGAATTCCCCACCTCGTAATATATCACCATGTCTCGTCTGTGGATTGATCGTCAAGACATTCGTTGGAGTTCTTATTAATGAGAGACTGGACATTCTGTGTGTATATTTAAGGACTACCAAATTTAGAAAAAAATATTCATGATTCTGCAATCTCTATTTTATAGTTTTTCCCTACAGGAAAAATAAGTGGTCTAAAACACTTTAAAGCATGAATTTTAAGTTTTTATGAACGAGTGCTTAATAAAGCACGTAGTTTTTCCATAAATATTAATATTCTATAAATTTTAAGTTTTTAAGTTGTTTTCCCCCACGTCTGACAGGGCCTACTTTAAGAAAAATGTGGAACTGCACAGCAGAAAATAATCATGGGAGTGCCAGAGGATTGGGGGATGCTAGACCTATTCTGCCACGACAATAGACTAGGCTAATCAACTGGCCATTCTGTAACTTATTAATGATGAATACTTACTTGTACAGCAATGCCATAGCTTCCAATTCTACTTTGCCACCCCACTGATTCTCAAGTCTCATGTTTTGGATGTATTCCTCAAACGAACCGTCCACTGACTGAAATTACAGAAACTATGTAGGACCTACTGTACGATTCTAGTGGGCAACCATTACGAATGATTTTTATATGTCTATTCAATTCAAAGATATTCTTCACAATCATGCCCATCAGCACCACTCATACCGAACCATTCTATTTGAAGGTCAACCCTACTAAAAATGTTTAAAGGTAATCAGCATTATCCCCTTGGAAAAAAAAAAAAAAAATGGGTTTCATCATTATTTGCCAGGAAGGACAATTTGTTGAGGGAAAAATGGAGCCCTTGGAACTATTTAGGACTTTGTTTTGCCTTAGATAATTTTTTTGAATGGTATTGCCATTTGTAATTGGGCAACTGGACCAGGGTAACAAAGACAACCATTTAATTTAGAGACCAAAAACCAGTTGAATCTGATGAGCTGGTGTGATTTGGCAACATTTGGCTTGCCATTCCAGTATAACAAAAATTACTGTCTTTTAAAATATAGCCCTAATTAGATTGTAGGCCCAGCCCAGATTCGTATAGATTAGGTCTTATTTCAGTTCAGATTAAGACCAAGTTACGGCCATCAGATTTTAAGCTTAAAATGCTGGTGGTAGTTCTTTGTTCACCGAGTCATGCATAGCCTACAAGTGATGACTTTTGTACTCTGCTAGAGTGGCAGTTTTAAGTTTAGAACATAAGGTAGATCTACATGAAAAGCTACCCCAACTTTACAACTCACGTTTTAGCAACAGTGTTAAGACCTTTTTATGATGCACACTAACACTATCCTAGGCCTACATGACATTCATCGACTGAAATGGGTAATTCTTCATAAAGCCCTAACCACTGTTGGCATCGTGATCGGGATCATAAAAATATGAACACATTCCCATTGCATTCTGGATTGCAACACTACAATGTTATGATTTAGTTCTGAACAGTGCTATAAGAAACAATTTATCTTGTTCACGATTTTGGGATTGCGATTGCAATACTGACAATTGTGGATAGGGCTTAATGTTCAGCTAGGCCTGGTGTGAACAGCATGCCACCAGTAAAGCAAGGTGCACAATAGCCCAGCAATAGCATCCTATTCTCCTTTCGGACACAAGGCAATTGTGAATCATAGTCAACTTTCCCATTAGGCCTACTGAAGCCCTTTCCCGGCCCCTGGAGGTCTATTGTGCACAGAGCCACAGATAAGGGATTACAGAGCTTTAGCTGTAATGTAGGCTAGTAGGCCCTAGGCTTAGGGCCTATGACTCCCCTAGACCCCTAGTCCAGGCGAAGCTTTAGAACCCCGAAATTAAGGCCCAGCTCAGGACCTGCTGGAGCTAGGCCTATGTAAGGGGTTACATAGGCCTAGCTCCATAATGTGCTGAAGACCATTTACCTCAGCAAAATAATACTTATGGCTTTCAATATAGTCCATGCATTGCTTTCGGACATCTTTGTGATATCGCTGGGTGAGGAAGACTTGTTCAGCAACTGCTCTGAATAAGCAGGATCCATCCCATGCCATGTGTTTACGATATAAACCCAAGGAATCCAACCAGTGGTCCATTTCGTCAGTCCTTTTCATCATCGATCTTCTTGGGCGATTCATTCCTTAGCAAATCTAAAACAAGCAACCTGCGATAAACCCCTAGACGCAAGTCCTGGCATAATGGGTAGGGCCCTAGGCCTAAACCGCATGGCGAGGCAGTTTTGTTTTCGAGCTAAGCTTAACTTCCCGAATAACTTCAATATTGTCAACTAAATTAGGCCTAGTTGAAAGTGTAAAGTAGATTATTTTAAGTGAACAATAGCTGACAACCAAGACTTACCTATTTCTTGCAATTATTTAGCCTAACACCTTTCAAGCGTCCATACTCCGCCGGCCTACTTGTTGAACGAGAACACGAGAACATGCGTCCTCACGCACCGCCACCTCGAAGAATGAAAATGTTTGACAGGAACTCGGGAAAGGAAATGGCGGGTAATTTGAATGAACTTGTACATATTCAAAAGAAAATTGATGTATTTTATTACACATCGAAAAATTTCAGACCTTTATAAAAAGCATATTATACAAAATACCATGTGCCAAAATACAAAACACATACTCTGAAACCTGTCTTCAAAATAAATGGAACCTCTTCCATGAGAAATAGTAAATACTCGATTGGATTGGTACAATCAATGTCGGGAATGTTTTCGCTCAATTAACAGTACAGTATTAGTTTTGAACATAAAACAATTAGTAATATTTCATACAAACTGCTAAACAAATCTAAATGTTATGTTACATTAAAGATAGTGATATTACACTGTTAATTTTATATCTTTACATAAGTTAATACTATGGACAATGGTATGTTTGCAGAGGAATTGTTTCAATATGCCTACATGACCAAACACAATCTTTAGTTAACAGGACCATAGGTTAATAATATATTGGTTGTTGATGAAAGCGCCAATGAGTTGTTGACTATAATGGATATGACTGTATACATTTCAGATTATAATGAATGACTCAAATATTTGTAACAACTCAAAATAATGATTAACTCAAATATTCAGTTATAGACTTAAAGATGAAATATTTGAAAATACTAGTATGACTTGAATAAAATTAATACAATTTAATAGTAAATGCAATTATGAATTATGATTATGCAAGTTTCAAAACAGATTCAAGAATATAGCAAAAAAATGCCAACATTTATTAAGCTCTCTTTACGTAACATTGCTAGATAAAAAAGATAATAATTACAATGAATATAGCATCGGCAGCCACATACGCCTACTACAAAGCTGATGTTCTGAAAGTCATTGCTCAAGAATTACATGTGGAAGCACGTCTTGTTTTTATCAAAAACGACCACGTCTAACATTTTTTTTTTTACGAATGTTAAATTTATTAGCAACATTCTTCATGTATACTGCAATACACTTAGTAAATATACATCAGGCTACATATAAATAGTAGAAATGTTGAACACAAAACATGATCCCAAATTGAGCTGTTGAAGACGTTTCTGTGGCAACCATAGAAGTACAAGCCCAAGTATCGACTGGAAAGCCTATGCTTTCTTCTCCTCGTCAATAACTAGAAGCAGAAACATACAACAAAATTAAATTAGTATATTTTGATATTACTATATTTCCCAGTTTTACTTGCATATTGTGTCACATGGATCCTGAAAGGCAATGTGCTCAAGAAAACTGCCTCATAACATAACATAATACACACAACAAATCATGAATAACACAGGAATTGAATTGAATTTCGTTCCAGCTGAAAAAGCTATGTAACCATGCAGTTGTCAAGAGAAGAAAGGGTAATAGGTGGTTTGCAAAGAACAAAAGTGAATATACAAAAACGAACACTACATGCAGCCTTAAAGACTGGACAAAACCCTTCTAGTTCCCCTCACTTCCACCCAACAACACCCTGGCTGCTGGCATGAAATTTGTAAGCATAGTATAAATTATTACAAATGTTATGATTGACATTTCAATTATTCATTCTTAAAATCCATAGTTAACAGAGAAAAATCGTAACCATTACAATACGTTTTAAGTTCATTGCAAAGGTGATACAAAACCAAGGTCTGCATATTGCATATATGTATAATACATATCAACAGAATAATAAAAATGAAATGAAATGAAATATCACTTTTTCAATATCTTGAAGCATTCTCAGGATATCAATACAATACCGTTAATTTTGTGTGGTTTAATATTGCAAGCTATCGATTGCCGTAAATAGTTTACTTTATGATACATGAACATATATCATCTTATTGGAATATGAATATTGTGCTGGTTATGTACACGAACAACGTGCGACCAAGTTTGAGGTTATCGCAAATCATCACCTTCTTTCGTGGGCAGGGGGTTCTTAACCTCGGTTTCCGTATGCTTCAGCTTCTTCTTCTCGAAGTTCTCGATTCCAGAGATCAGATTCAACTTCTCCTTTTCCTGCTCGATTACTGAAACAAATCAAGTACCGAAACTTAACTTCCAATTCTATATGAACGCTCTGCTGTATGATTGTATGACTGGGGGGGGAGACTTTAGCTTGGCGTTGCCAAAGAAAAATTAACATGACTCTTAAAATTCAATTTGAACACCTTTAAATTATCAAATTCATGTAATGTCATGTACACATAGGGTCGTGCTCACTTTCTAATTGAATATATAAGTAAAAGAATGAAAGTGCTACCTTTCATACAGGTACCTTACATAGAAAAAAAACAATATTACATATTGCTATCAATATGTTTAATTATTAGAAATGCAACATGAAAGCCTAAGCAAGGCAAGTATGGGTAGTATGTACATAAAAGCAAATAATGTAGTGAAGCAAGCTATATTGTCGGGGATAATGGTCATGTCTTGATCGGAGAGGCATGAGTATGTATACACTTGTAATCAAAGCACCTCCAGGGTTACACACAATAAGTCTATAGATGTGGCTATCGTTAACACCTACGGGGAGAACTAAATATATATTACACGAACAGTATTTTTCTTTCTAACACACGATAGCCGGCACCATTAATCAGTCACCCGTTACAATTAAAGAAATGTCACTGAAATTCGACTTAACTTAACTCGGCACAAACATAGGTAGGTACGGCACTGATAAAACACATTTCAAGACATGTCACAAGCTACGAGGGGGGGGGGGGGGGCAGAGGGGAGGGAGGGTGTTCTCCTGCTCTCTGTGCGCTTCATAGACGCCTTGTCAACACTAACTACGACATGAGGGGAGGGGAGGGGAGGTGACTCGAGACATACCTTCAGGGTCGGGGAGGGGGTTCTTCTCCTGTGTCTCCGTGTGCTTCATGGATGCCTTGTCAACACTAACTACAACATGAGGGGAGGGGAGGGGAGGTGACTAGAGACATACCTTCGGGGTCGGGGAGGGGGTTCTTCTCCTGCTCTCTGTGTGCTTCATGGATGCTGTGTCAACACTAACTACGACATGAGGGGAGGGGAGGGGAGGTGACTCGAGACATACCTTCGGGGTCGGGAAGGGGGTTCTTCTCCTGTGTCTCCGTGTGCTTCATAGAGGCCTTGTCAACACTAACTACGACGTGAGGGGAGGGGAGGGGAGGTGACTCGAGACATACCTTCGGGGTCGGGAAGGGGGTTCTTCTCCTGTGTCTCCGTGTGCTTCATGGATGCCTTGTCACTAACTACGACATGAGGGGAGGGGAGGGGAGGTGACTAGAGACATACCTTCAGGGTCGGGGAGGGGGTTCTTCTCCTGTGTCTTTGTGTGCTTCATAGACGCCTTGTCAACCAACACTAACTACGACATGAGGGGAGGGGAGGGGAGGTGACTCGAGACATACCTTCGGGGTCGGGGAGGGGGTTCTTCTCCTGCGTCTCCGTGTGCTTCATGGAAGTCTTGTCAAACTGCTCGACTCCCTCAAGAAGATGCTGGTGGACTTTCTCTTGCCTCACGACTGTTAGCAGCAAACAAAGCAATCAACAACCATGCACATGCAAGCGGTGTACTAACTCTATCTAAACCAGTGTGTGTTGAGAGGTGAACTGTTAAGTGTAACTGACACGAAGCCCCGTTTCACGCTTCTACGACCCTCCGAACTTAAGCTTTTGGCAATCAATTTTAGGATGTACATGTATTTTCAATGACGTTTCTATTTTTTAACAATGCTAATAGATTTTACGTACATAGGTAGTAATAATTGTGATATTTCTCATTCATGTCCAATAAAACTAAAATATACTGAGGGAATCTGAATATTGAATGTAAGCATATTCTGGATTATTTTATTTTCACGTTTTACTGTTTGGTTACCCCTTGTCGAGTCCATGGTCAAAACTGTTTATAAATATTTTTTTAAAGAGTCAAACAATGGCAAATAAAATATATATAAACAAAAAATTATTGGGAACATTAATAAGTAGGCCTACAGTCACCCACACACTAACTGATTCCAACGATGTAAATTATAAAAATAACGACATAATTCACCGAATATGACGGCATAATTGATACGAATTTACTTCCAAGAGAATAATTTATGCTATAATATACATCAAAACAGACTAACTGTGCAACCAACCAAGGTAGCCTATTATGACTATTGGAAGTACGGACACTCATCGTGCAGAACTGGACAATGAGTAAGGTCAAAACAATTCCACAATCTTACTAAGTTAAAAAAAAATAAAAAAAGTAACACTACAGTTCACACAAAGGTTAAAGTATAACAACAGTAAAAATAACCATGTGGCAGTAAGCACTTTCAAGCAGCTGCGAGAATAGCATTTAATGTGGGGAATAACAAGAAAGTACAAAATATAGTAGGCATATTATTATGTAACAGCAGACCATAAATGGCTAACTACATAGAATGTGATGAAAACAAGATGGAGTAAGTTGGCAAATGTGTGTTGCACGGGTGGATTATACACCGTACTAGTATACTCGAAGACATATAAAAAATATTATATCACGCAACGATCCACTAACATTGCAAACATTTTTGTAAATTATTCGTTAATCAATATAGAATATGGTTCAAGTTACGTAAATACTAGACATCTAACATATAATATCTAGGTACCTTTCAAGTCAAAATCGATGGGGCTAAACTTTGCAATTGTAAGCAATCACTGTCTGTTCAATGGAAGTGGCAGCACAGGTCCAAACAAAATCCTGTGTCTGAATATAAATACCTACGGTGTTTGCAAATAAGAAATAAATCATAAACTTTTCGTCTTTTCAGCGTATAATTCTAACAATACGACTCGTTTGTGTCAACAGCGTGTTAGGCGTACCATCTCTCAAATGTTAGTCAACGTTAAACATGCCCAAATATTAAACAATTCCACCATACAACGGGAAGCATTTTGCACGAGTTATTGTCGCAGCCAACTTTGACAGTTAATGAACCACAAATATGTTTCCCCTACAATGGCAAGCCACGAACTATCCACTCGATGCATATACCCTTTACGTACAACTTACAGAACAGGGAATTCTCATTAATTTTATAGCACGACTAAATTGTTGTTACTTATCAACAAAATATATTTATTTTACACGTGCATTTTTCAGGTATTTAATAACATTTTAATTTGTTTCATTTTGATTCATTTATTGTTCGGAACGAATACGCTTGGTGATGGGCTACTGCTTACAAGTGATTTGATCAAGCAAATGAACTAGGAAGGAAGATCTGATTTGAAGTTAACATAAGCACAAAGTAATGATCGAGCAAATAAGCATAAGTACCCGTAGAGTACAAACGTTCACAAGCTTCCGGCCAGACTTTGTCCCTACCAACGAAAAGAAAACAACTCGGTGAATTCCTTCGAGAAGATAAGGTCGTCGCGTGTCAACGAGACACCGTAATGGCTGGAAGACCCGCGGCCATGTTAGTGGTTAGAGAGTAGCGAGCGGTCCTAAGGTGTCTCACGTACCATCTTTGTCAGGCAGGGGGTTCTTCTCCTGGGTCTCAGTGTGCTTAAGTTTGCCGGTGTCAAAGTCCTCGACGCCTTGTAGCAACGCCTTCTGCGTCTTTTCTGTCGCCACGTCTAACGCGCGGCAACAAAATCAAAGAAACCAAATAAACAAAACATAAAACAAATGTAAGCAAAATAAGCAAATAATAACGTGTATGTGCAGCCAGTGCCGTGAGTCCTGTTCCTCCAATTCCTTACTTGATGTTTATTTGATGTTTATATGCAAAAAACAAAAATAATTCGAATCTAAAAATGATACCACCTTGACCTTTAAGTTCCACTTAGGCCTACAGTTTGTTTTCTACATTTTATACTTGAAATACACACCTATGTTTCTACCAACTAGTAAATAAAACAATAGCAACCTTTGATTTTACGAAAATGAAAATAGTGCAGGTAGTCAAATTAAAAATAAATTAAATCAAAGAGAATCTTGAAAATTGCATCAGACAAAAACTGATTAAAATCTAGAAGTTAATTCTGTATTAAAAACATTTGCAATACCATTCAAAGATAACTCGCACCTTGAACCAAGTATTATTCGAATGTCAAGAACATTCAAAGTGTCTGATTTACAGAAATATGTTGGCTACCGATACTGTGTGCTATTGTGTAACTTCATTTGAATACAGGGCATCCTATGTCCTATAATTCTCATAGGAAAATAGAGTAGCCCCATAATCATTTATGTTAACAGTATTTTTATTATTGTTTCCATTGTGTATTGCATAATTGACAGAACTGTATCATTTATTGTCCTACTTTGTATATCAGCTCTAAAACTGAATAGAATAGGCATACATAAATAAATAGTGTGTATTTGTTCCTAGTTCGAAACTCAATTAGAGAAGTTCTGTGAACTTCAGTCTCAAGTGCAAATGTACTTGTTTATCCATGATAAATGGTCAGTGGGTGGTCCACTTGAACCCACACAATTCCAAAAAAAATAAAACTCAACTCAACTTAGTAAACACACATAATAATAGCCTATAGGCTATAACACAATGTTTGAGCGCATGCGAATACCATACCTTGAGCATTGGGGAGGATAATTTTCTCTTGCGTGCTGGTCCGCTTTAGCCGGTCAGTTCGGCTAAAGCTCTCCACGTCATTGATTAGCTCCGTGTGTTGGCGCTCCTGTTTCACATCTACCAACCAACAACACTACGTTTACATGCGGTGCCAACATTACAAGCGAATCAGTGCGGCGAGCACTACACAAAACAGACAACACTAAGACATAGAACTGAATGAAGATAGGCTAGTAGTCTCCCATCTCACATTATTGCTAACTCCAGTGTTCGAATTCGGATCGAGTTAGCCGTATCTGGCAGGAAGAAAACTGACGTACCAATCCATGACGAATGGTTAAGTTTTAATTATTCTTTGGTTTGGTATTGTTAAGATATTGTTTGTTTGCAAACCTAGTGTAAAAATAAAATTGTAGACACTGGGTTGATCAATTTGCTTCAGTGTACCATTTTAACACTCCATTCATTCATGGCCACTGGCATTCCAGAGTAAACACTATTCTCACCGGACATATTTTGAGCAAGTGGCCATATTTCTGGTGGTTCTTACAAATCTATTTGTACAGATGATCAAGCAAGTTTTTGTTACGTAATTAATTATTCATCACAAATATTCCTTTACAGCTTCACAAGTAAGTGCCTGGATTCACCACGATCTTGAGTTGTATCCGGGACTTTTGATATGCCTCCAAAAAATGACACTATATTGTTCGACACTGGTGTAGATCCAGTTCTTAATACATGCAATTAGAACACAGAGTACGTATGGTACACTAAAGTGTCAGACAACGAATGGGAATATTTTACATATAAAAATCTCTCGGTGAAAATATGTGAATAACTATTACCTATATTAGCAATGGAAAATCTAAAAATACACTCGATCCTATTCGAACACTGGGTGGTCAGAAACAGAAACACTAAAAAGCATTCTACACCACTAAGCTTTACAAGCTCTCCAATCAGTGGCGAGTTCTACAATGACAACAAAGGTGCATACACGTGCTTCTAATGAGGATACAAAATGCATACATGACCGCTTACAGAAAAGCGATATAATACCTCACTGTAAGGCTATCAGTAGTAACACACCCAACGTAACACACGTGCTTCAAGTCCTGCGCTAAGTGGTAGGTTGAAAGGTTAGTTGGAACCAAGTTGGAACGCACGGTAAAGGTAGTGCAAGACGTTAGCGGATGTGCGATTTACAAGAACGAGAACAATCAGCAAGCGCAACTGGCACAAAATACGCAAGCAACGTAATAGTAGCTCATTTCCACACTGTAAAGGCCCTAATGAGAACTAAAGCATAGCAAGCTGGCACTATCAGTCTGCCGCCAGTATTGTAAGCCAACAACTAGCTAATACCTCCATGCAAAAGGGCGCCATGGCCGTCCGTGTACATACAGTGTGCAGCATTCAATGTCATGGCGCGCTCATAAGGAACCTTGTAACGTGTGATTCATTGATCACAGTCACCTTCAAACTAATACAATCATGCGCATTAAAGAGGTGAATCAGTCGACCACTGTGCACGCCAATGTAATAAGGGACTTTACAAAAATTAAAACATTAAACAACCCAAAATTTTAATTTTTTAATTACCTATGTCTCAAGAATGCCACTTGACAAAAAAAAAATAGGGCATAGTGGTTTGGTATGCCCTATACATACTGAATGCTAATTTGTATCCATCAGCATGGCTCTTATTTTTATTACTAATTAATAATTATGGATTTAATAATCAAAATTACCATAACATATGTATACCTATTTCATATATTTATCATTCATATGTAGGGCTTACCAAAGCACAGTACGCCATGCCCACAGTTTTTCGATTTCAAATATAGCAAGGTTCCTTGAGAAATAATTTTTTTAAATTAAAAAAATGTTCGATTTTTATACTGCGAGCATCCCTCCCGCTCAAGCAAGGTTTTACGGGAGGACCGACAGTGGTAGACTGAACATGCACACGGTGTGGCGGGCGAGCTGCGAGCGACATGCGAGTACGTGTTGAGGAGGTGTTAACCTTCGGCGGTGGGCAGCACGTTCTTCTCCTGGGTGGTGGCCTTGTTCATGGTCTTGGGTTTGAACCCCTCCAGCTCGCTCTTGAGGTCGACGGCGACCTTGGGGAGATCCTTGAGGGTAGTCATCTTGCGCAAGACACTTGGCTAGAGATACCTGGAACCAAGAGGAAACAGATATCAGTATTTTGTAGTTGTACAACCTACTCAACAGATAAACTCTGCTCCGCATCTAGTTTCGACCTGGTTCACGGGTTAGACCCCCCCCCCCCGAATTAAAGGTCATATGACGTCGGGCGCGAATCATATCTCTTGCACATCACCGGTGTGTAGTCATAAGGACATCCAAAATACGGGGAGGTTTTGGGGTTAAGGTGTTGGGGGTTGATGTGCGTTCGGATCGTAAAGAGGACCGGCAACGATGAAGAAGTGAGGAAGTAGGAACATGAAAAATGGTGAAGGCGACGTGAGGCAAAATATGGCAAAAGAGATGCACGAGAGCCCTCTTTGCGGGTGCACCGGTCACCGCGCGACGAGGGTCCCACCTCGACCAACAGGCTGAAACTAAGAGCGACAACGTCTTCGTCGTTCAAACACTTCAAACAGGAGAATAAACAGATTCGAAGTGTGTTGGTTACATCAACAGAGCGCATTATTCCCTCGGACGATGGGAATGGGAAGCGCGCGGCCAGCTTCAATCACATTATCCAACCCATGGACTTTCACCGCGGTCCTTAGCGCTCAACTCAAGAGGCGTTGGCATAACAACCAGATATTATTATGTATTTATCAGCCTTTCTTTCTTTGAAAACTATTCAACTGTATTTCGGTAACCAAATCCGTTCCTCGCGTAGAATCGTAGAATGCCCCCTTGATTGACAACTCAACTAAACTTCGGGACATTTGCCTTCTGTATATAAGGGTTACAATATTGTGTTTGTGTGTACAATGTCAGAAGCGATACCATCACGCTCAGGTATCGGGAGGGGGGGGAGATTATGCATAGTAAACATCGTGAGGTAATTACCCTGGTCACGTGGTCTGTTTATTCCCTGCGTACCGTACGTTACACCTTGGCGAGGGTGTAGTACCGCGCAGGCGCCCCAAACAGCCCTCGTACAACACGACGACGACGAAGGACCCAACTCTTCGTTGAGAGAGACGACGCTTCACGTCACGTCACGTGTGTGCATATACGCGAGTCAGTCGTTCACCCTTGCGGAGGCCGCGGCCTCTCCATATAAGGGCCCATCTCTCCAGCTGCCAACCGCGCAGAATACAGATGTGTGTGTGTGTGTGGCACATAACAGCGTTGTCACTTCTCACAGCTTTACGTCTCGTATTTTGGCAACGACGCTAATCGGGACGACGAGCATATATATAAATTATAAATACGCAGGAAAAATCCACGACATGAGATTCATGCCCAAGCCAGGATTCGAACGTCGATACATCACCGGAATCTTCATGAGGGACCGAAAATAAGGGGGGCTTGGAGGGTTAAGGGGTTTGGGAAGTGCGCGCGGGGAGGTAAGTGGGCGTCTGGATCGCAAAGAGGACCGGTAACCATGAAAAAGAAGTGAGCAAGTAGGAAGAGGAAAACGATGAAGGCTACGTGAGAAGAATAAAGGCCTTAGAAAAAAGATGCTCAAGAGTCCTCTTTACGGTCACCAGAAGAGAGGCCCACCTTGGCTCCTATTAGGTAACTCCACCGAATCAATTTCGGACCGAAATTACATCCATTTCCGCAGAGACCGATCAAAAACTCCATAACTCTTGATCGTTCTCGGCGCGGAAATGGTTATAATTCGGTCCGAAAGTGATTCGGTCGGTAGATTTACAGAATAGGGGTCCTGGACCGGTGAGGAAACTGGCTGGAGCGATTACGATGGGCACAGGCACTTATCAATAAACGATCGAGCTGAGCCCGCCGCGTCCGGCTAGCCCGCAGACGGGAGGGTGGCGGGCGGTCTAGCCCGGGAGTGGAGGGGGTGGGGTGCATCACCCGCCGCGCGGCCGCTGATCAATAAGGGTGCTTCACTGCCGAGGGCAAGGACAGACTCGTGCCCTTGCTTCAAGCCCCGAGCAAGCGAGCAAGCAAGCAAGGGCGAGGGAGCATTGACCGCATCTCTGCAACGTGCACAGTCATCAATCTCGGGGTGACGTGTACGGGAGGGGAGATGAGGGGACCAGCTGCCAACATTCCTGACGCACCCCCCGACGCCACCCACCCCTGTGGCCCCCTTGACGTCTCCATTTCCATTTAGACGAGCCGAAACCGTGGAGAATCTGTTACTAATGTAGTAGAGTCACACTCACACTCGCTTCCTATACTACACGGCGGGCAACACCATTATGCAGTTCACACTAGTCCTAAGATGTGACTGATAAGGTTCACGAAGAAGCCAATGGAGAGCGACCTCTCATTGCGTGTATACGTATGCCGGCCAATGGTAGGGAACCTACTATAACACGGAGGATCTAAGCTTCACACAATCAAGTGAACGCGAATCCTTGCAGATCATAGACCCAGAAACATACCCAGCCACAACAAGACACGACAATCTGACCCCAAGATTCATACTATATTTGGTGTTTAATGACGTGCCCTTATGACGTCGGTGGACGTGATTTGAAGAAAGGAACAAGAAGGACATAAAGGAGAGGAAATGGGAAGGGAAGTGAAGGACGTGGACTGTATTTCGTCTGACTTCTCCACCGCGACCTGTCCGCGACCTACCAAGCATACGCTTCCGCCGCCGGCATCTCAAGAATAAGTATCCCTCCACTCTCTTGCGTGCAACGGTCGCCGCACGTGGACGAACGTGCCCGGGGCTCGAACCCCGAACCACCAAGGCCACTAGGCATAGCCGATACAAGACGTCATTGTTATAAATGAGTGAGTATAACCTTGCCCAAGGCTCGGCGGTCCGGCATCGGCTTAGCATAGCACGGCGTACGGGCTACGTGCTAATTATACTGATGTGATCAAACAAGGGCCGTCCAACGAGAATAGGATGGATTTGGTAATTGATTTTCGTGCAGACGATTACGTCACCGCGTTGACAAACTGCGTGTGAGGAAATATTATAGTATGTTTTGACCGTCGTAGCAATGGGATGACTCGTACGTTAAGGCACGAACGAGCTAGCACAGGGCAGAATGATACAATATCACTATCGGACAGGGAAAAAATGTCAAAACCAATTTATAAGCAGAAAGCGCCAAGAGGAAGAATTGAAATGAGAGCGAGAGAGCAGGGGTTGATCAAAACACAAAAGCTGTGTAAAAAAAGTATGTGTATGCCTACGATGAATATATCCAAGAATTAGAGTAAAGTTTGGAAACATCTAAGCAGAATTGCATAAAATAACGTGTTTAAAAACTCAAAACGTTGTATTCAACAATGTCCAGTCATATAGGGCTCAATAACACGAGACTGCCGACGTCGGGAGTCGCTCCCGCGACCCCCGCCTCCCGGAGCAAAGTGACGTCGTCGTCGGCAAACCCCTCGACTTGAGGTTGACCTCGGCGTGGCGCGTCCAAGGTCGCAACGTCGGTCGTTCGTTCGTCTTGGTATCGACGTCGCAAACCACTCTATGAATATTATTATAATATATCGCCGCCAGTGGCGCGTACTTCCGTGCAGCACGATGCTCCTCGACGATTACGTCGGTATTTATCGCCGGCGAGGCCAATCGAGACGGTGGGTGGGTGGAGAACGAGTGCCAATGGTTTGAGTTGGCCAAGATCCTCCACGTCCGACCCAAGATAGCTCTGGGTGTCGTACGAGACCCGCCGAATTCTTGATGAGAAGACAGTTTACCATGATATATACCTTAACTTCTTGAACGATGTCGCCACAAAACTATAATGGCGTCCAATCCACATCAAATTAATTGTGAATGGTCAAAATTTCAACTTGATCGGAATCTCCGTTCGACCGCTATCGCGAGACAAACAAAAAACAAGAGGCCGGGCTATCTATAAAAGATAGAATAGAAGCGCTCGCTAAATAAAGTCAATGTTAATTGCGTCGTTAAACAACCATAACAATCATCATACTGGTCATCAAATGAATCGTGTTAGAGGTGTCGTTGGGCATGTGGGCATAAAAACACAACATTTTATTGAACGCTGTATAGAGGAAAGGAATAGGGGGAGTCAACAGAGATTGACAAGAGGGTGGTTGCAAGTCTCAAGAGTAACGTTTTACAAGAGGAAGACGTATCCGAAACAATGAATCTAGTGAATGAAACTTCGCCATGATGAAACAATAACGCGTTGCGTGAACAGAATACCGTAGCCCATGTTAGACTAGACTATTATTCCGACCGATTGCATAAACTGGGGCGGGTATAGCTGCTGTGGTCGTCCAACATCGATTACGATCGCTTCCAGTTCGATGAGTCGAACGGAGGGTGAGGGGAGCACGCTGACGAGGGTGCTGAGGAACGGACGGAGAGAGTCGAACCCAAACCTCTTCTACTAACTGTCGTCTGTAAGAGCAAGGACACCCATGGGCGGCAGCTTCGGGAGCGGTCGCACAAGGAAAGTGTGCTGAGTGATAACAGTTATCAACCACACCATGCCCACATCCTGCCCGCATGTCAACGTCAAACGCTATGTTAATATTTCACGATAATATACGGCGAGTCCGTCCTCCTCGTAGAATGCCTTGCTTGCCCTTCAGTCAAGACAGTACAGTGCGACAGACGACGTGGCAGTACCAACACCTTGCAGGAACCACCATCCTGACCATCAATCATGTCCTGAGGACTCAAACTACCCTATAGATGGCTTTACTAAGAAGCCTCCTTATAGCACCATGATGATTTAACAATAAACGAATCAATTAACAATTTATATCTAAACTCCTCCTCATAGCAGTTTACTCGCTTTCCAACAGACCATTTTGATGGTCATCTTTCTTTTTGACCACTCAAAACAAATAGACTAGATGCAAGAAAAGCAGCCCGCGTGTGCTGTCATCTAATTAATATTCCTTATTGAAGTCTCACCTCGGGCATAAAACATCTCGGCCATGCACTCACTTTTACCTGCGTTACCTCATCTCTACTGATCCAAATAACATTCTTACACCATGTATTCTGATCGCAGTGAAACAACGCGAAGGTGGCACTGGCACCTCGAGTATAGGTTTAACTTTACAGTTTACACCGGCGGTCGATTCGTATACGAACAACTCTTCCTACCTAACTACCTCCTTGCTCCCTCCTTCCTTCAAGAGCCCCCCCCCCCCCCAATACCTCCTCTACATCCCCAACACTTCCATACTGCCATCTTAGTCATAGGTCACAACAGAGCACTCTCTGAAGACAAGACACAAAAAGTGCTCCAATTAACATAAGTATAGACTTTGGAAGCTGAAAGTTATGGTAAAATAATCTAATGGCCAGTGTAGCCTACGTGGTACCTACTACCTCACTTGATTCGTCACCGAAAACCTCTTCCAATGAGAGGACGATGAGCACACAGTGTGTACCGATGCAAGACAACGATTTGTCGGTACTACACTTAACTAAGTGACTGGAATGAATGTAATGTAATGTAATGTTAGCCGACTAACTCCCATGCCAGCCAGCAACATGGAGCGAGCGGGTTCCACGACCCGAACCTCCACAAGTGTATAACACAAGCCAAGGAGGACGGCCAAAGTGTAGGCATGGCTAGCAAAGCACGGCGAGCTAGCACGCTACACACACGGGCACCTACATTACAACATACATGTTACCCTTGGCTGCATGGCTGGGTAGGTCGCCGCCATACATACCGAAACCTATACTGGAGCCACGGTTCAAGTGGTTCTCAAACTGTGAGGTGAGAACGCAATGCAAGTCGGGCGCCAATACTGGTTTTAGATTTCAAATATTTAATTTTGTTTTTAAATTATCTCAGATGGGTTTTACTTGCAGGTAAATTTTGTTAGACCATCGTCTATTACCTTTTACGTTGAGGAGTCCACCCAGACCTGCAGACATCCGTGGAGTATTTCTCCAACTGTCGTCGGTGGAGTCATTTTGGTCATTGCACTGTTATATTTCAACAATTCATATGATTCGCGATTTCATCACAAAAAAAAAATAGGAACGTTGCATGGTGAGGTGAGGTGTCACTTTTTTGAGATTATGGAAGTGGAGACAAAAGTTTGAGAAGTACTGAACTATATGAGTCCCATTAGGAGACACTGACGGAGGAATTTGTATACCACCCTCTCCCACATAAGGCTAGTTGCGATTAGCCAATTGATAGATCTAGCCCATATGAGTCTCCACTACCTCCAGTAAATTAACTTTCATGGTAATCTCGGTTTAAAACACGTCATGCATCTGAATGACTAACAAAAACGGTGGTTGCACCACCTGCGTTAAAATACTGAACAGGTTAATCACAGGTTACAAGACAAAGTACTCCAACACAACATCGTAATAGAATTAGCACAAATGCGTATAATTATGCACCCAATGCAGTATTACACCTCGGGATCAATGTAAACATAACGCATGATTCTGTACCAATAAAAATACAGTGGTTGTACCACCAACAGTTAACACACGTTGCACGGTAATCACGATCATATGCTAGAAAACCCATGTCAAGTTAGAATGTTTAATCGAGACGCATTACGTAGTTTCCTTCATGTGGCGTTGTCAAAATAAAACCAGCGTCCAAGAAAACATTAATAATGTTGATAGGAGTCGGTGATCACGAAAACCGAGGCTACAGCTAACAGGAAGGGTTGACCGCCACATCCGAGCGATAAAAGTCGAATAGTGGAACCCGTATTTCACACCTACGGAAACCCACCTGACACCTACTACTATTATTACTACTTAGCAAGTGGAGCCAGTTAGGAGAAGGTTACCAAACAAGTTGGCTACCAAACAAGTTGGTTACTATCGGATTCAAAAAGGTGTTTTTCCACTTTGAAAATTCGCACACAAATAATCTCTACTGCCTACAGTAATGGCACAAGAAGGATACACCTCGTTAAATTAGAGCGTTGTGCCTTGATTTACATTTTTTTAAATGGTTCAAGTACTAATTACCTACTGCACAGATTTATGTGATGCAGCCTAACCTACCTAAAGTGTCCAATTGTTCTATTGTTGCAACAATAACAAACACACATGACATCAAACGGGAGAATTTAGAGCTATTTTTAAGTGTATAACAAAATCACTTTAAACGTTTTGTAATTGTATTACAAATTTCAACATTATTCGTGAATTAATTGTTAGTTTTTTAAATCAAGAGACACACCTTTATGAATCCGATAGTCTAGTTACCCGTAGATATCAATTGTGACCTGTCTATAACCGTGTGGGGTTCTGGGCAGTCGGAAGATGACCGGGATGGAAAGGAAACCCCCGACCAGCCGGAAGTAGAAGCCCGGGCTCGACTCGAACCCGTTGGGTGGGAGTCTAGACGGTACGGTTCATGCTTGGTTACCACCCACAATTACTGCAGGAGGTCATGCGGCGTGCACTACTCACTGCTGCAGCTTTGAGGCTGTAGTGCCGACATACTAAAGAGTACACAGTACATTGTCGGGCCGCCTGCCTCTTCTCTTTACCACCATGATTCAGTGACGGACCTTGCCAAAGCGTCCACAATACCAGGGGTGGCGAACGAATGGCAGCAGTGGTACGCGTGCCCGAATCTTATTTTTCAAATCAAACCAAATCATCATATTCACCAAAACAAAGATTGAAACCGTAAACTGGCCATTTGCTGCCCGTAAATATATATATATATATATATATATAACTCCAAATCACAGTCAATTTCGTCCATTGAGGGTTCCTGTTTGTGAACGTGTCATTCCCCCACAACCACTAAGCTTCGTCATCACACAACCAGAAGCACGTGCGCATATCGGCACGAGTATAATCACGTGTGTGTGAGTACATCGACACACTACCGAACAGTTGAGCGTGCGTGCACTGTGCATTGTGCAGCAAGTCAGCGTCCGTATATGGCACGACCTGACGAAAACTTTCCAGTTACAATAAAGATTGTGTGGGACGACGATCATGATAACGACATAACGTATCATTATGAATCACGAAATAACGTAATCATCAGAACGACGATGACTGATGTATGGGTGAGAGAGCAAGAGCGAAAAAGAGAGAGGCCTAGTCCTCGCGCGCTCCCATCTATATCTCCTAACCGGGAGTCGAACGCAGGCTATCCCGGCTCGCCTGCCATCGTGACGGAAATGGAGTTGTTTGTGACCGGCGCCATATTAGGGCTATACACACGAGACGGTGCGGCGACCTTGCCTCGCTGCACACGTGTGCGACATGTGACAGTGACAGCAGCGAGGCCTCCACACGTGTGCGACATACGTGTGACAGTGAGCACATGTGACAGTGACAGCCACCGCATTCTCTCCCCTCACCGAAACAAAACACCATCGTACGGAAAAAGATGATTTTGAACGAGAGATTTGATTATTTGTTGTTTAACGACGTGCTCAACAACTATAATCATATGACGTCGGGGGGGGGGGGGGGTGGAGGAAAAGGAGAGGGGGGACGTGGACTGTCTTTCGTCTGGCTTCTCCACCTCGACCTAACCGGCCGGCTAGGGTGGTCCCATGATAGAATAATAAAGGATATCGTTAGACCATGGGGTGGTCCTACACCAGAAGCGTACGCTTCCGTCGGCGCAGCTCTCGGGATGGACAAAGCAAAAGGTGCTTGTGCAAGACAAGAGGCGAGGAAATCGAACATCTGCGGATGAGGATATCTGTCAGGATATGAATGTCAGCTGTATAGCAGCGTGGGCGATAGTCTTCGGACCTTCCGACATCTTCCGACCTCTTCCGAACATTAGAATAGGAATGTCAGCTGTATTGTGTATAGCAACGTGGCCGATAGTCTTCGGACATTCCGACATCTTCCGAACATTGCTCTAAGGATAACTCAACCAGGTGAATATATACACCTTCGACAGCCATCCACCCACATCTACACAACGATCTGAGCCACATCTACACACGGTATTCGGAATAAGTCGTGTCCAAGCGCATCTCCACGTGGCAGAAAGTTTAAACCCTAATGCGGCTCGTTAGAAATATCATCCTATACAAGGAATGAAACCTGTCTCGAGTTCTAAGACGCAAAGACACGTTTACCATGCCGCGGGAGTCAATGTCATTGCCGGTACATCATCATCACGAGGGGGGGGGGGGGGGGGGGGCAAGTTTCTAGCAGTCCTGTGACGTCACTCGCGCGCAATTCCTAAAACCGCGTCAAATAAAAAAAAACACATCCTAAAGGGGAGACGCAAGCAACAAGTAATAACAAGAGCGAGCACTGTTGCATTGCAGCAATGTGAGTTACACAACCTGCGATCCGGTACAGACGGACGGGGAAACATGTGGCTTGTGTTCGGCGCAGTTCTTACACCATCTCGTACACACTCACACAGAGAGACACCCTGTTCTGTTCGCCGTGACGTGACGTGCACGACGGCTGGGATTGAATTGATTCGCACATCAGTGACAGCCGTCGAGGGGGAAGGGAGGGTGATCAACGTGGAAATGACATGGAACATACGTTATCCTACTCTTGTTGCCTTGACGCTTGTTGATGACGTCATTCAAAGAAAACTATAAGAACGTTTTATGGAATTTATGTTTTTAGAGATAGATACGGTCAATTGATTCACGCTAAACTCAAATCCTTCAGTAAACCGGGCAGTTCTATAAGAAGGGAGGCAGGGGACATCGGGGCAGGACCGTTTACTTGTCCTTCCGGTTATCTCCCGGGCGAGATTCCGGGGCTCAAGACGGGGGATTTGGCGAAGTGGGAACTTGCCCAAATCCCCGTCTTGAGCCGCGGAATCTCGCCCTTGCCCTACTGCTTGCCCTTGAGATTTTGTTAAAATCACCGAAAGACGTCTCGTCGTCTCATTTTCGAAGTTGAGAACGACGCGTTCTCCAATCACCCACCGATCATGGTGCTCGTTGATAGGACAACGCACGCGATTCGCCAAAACTGTAAACGCAATCCAAGGGCGGACCATCAATTTGTTACAATAGAAAAGAAACTACAACATAGTACAGAAATAAAGGTTGTGGCTGAGAAGCAAGCAAGCAAGGAAGGAAGCAAGCAAGCAAGTAGCTACTAGGGAGGCCAAGAGGCTGCGTGTCACACATTTGCACACGCACATTACAATGAGTGTTACGGTGTAATTACAGTTACGCAATGTGCGCGGTGTGTTCTCATTATTGTATACGCTACACATTGTCTCGGACCGTGACGCACAAGAGAACTGCATGAGGCGGGACGGCCTACGACGTTATCTGCTCGCTAGGCTGGTGCAGTGCAGAGTGCAGCTGTGAGCAGGGCCACGTCGACCGCCTAATTGATAATTGCAAGCGGATCTCCTTGCTCGTCTGAGAACACTCGGTGCAGACAACAGAACAGCCCATTAGGACTTGTAATGTGTTCCCGTGGCGGCTCGCCCGATGAGGCAACACCAAGGAATCTCTCATGTTTTCATGACATAGTATGACGAAATTCGGTTCCCTATTTGTGACTCTTCTATTCTACGCCTCATCAGTGAAATTGTACTCACACCCGCCACTGGTGCGTGCAGCCATCTCAAAGACAAGAACAATATTTATGTCGTACGAGCTAAAAAAAACAAAAACTAATTGCACAAAAAGAGTATTGAACTACTATATAGGTCGACTGAATCAGGACTTCCACACATCGCCAGGGTTGTCCCAGGGGGAAACATATGGAGGGGTTGGAGGATTTAGGGGGGGATACATGTGCAAGGCGCGCTCGTTATTTCCGAAAGATTTTGAAGCAGTAACTTCAGGAAAAACACATGTGAGTGAAGGTTATGGATGGACAAGTTTTGTCGAGAGGGGGTCCGGGGGTTCATTCCCCTCCACAGGACAAAGCCCAACACCAACATGTGTTACCAATACACCCATAGACTGGCCGATGACGTCACGGCGTCGCCGAGACTAGCGTCGTCCAATCACATACCTCGAGGCGCCACAGCCAGGCAGGCCACGGCCGCTCGTCACTTTCTCCCATCACTCACTCGCGATATCTCGCCATCGGTCATCGCGAGTGTTCCGTCTCGAATCTATAATTAGCATCAGCTGACAACTTGACTACTTCTCGCCGCCGTCGCCGAGTTCGATAATGAAATCACTTCGATCGAGATAGACGTATCGGATAATCGGACGTTTGTCTTTATTGTCGCGCATATGATGATGATAAGAAATCGCGCGATGGCTCGGGGCGCCGGTCATAAGGACGTGGGTTCGAATCCCGCAGAAGCCATGGGTCCTTCATCATCTAGCTGTCACTTCTTGCTTGAAGAACAGAAACGTAAAGCAACAAGGCGCCGAAACTTACGGACAGAGCTATACCCTGGAACATCAGCGTAAAAATGCGTCGGCGAGAGCTTGAATTATCACGAAGAGCAACCGTACTTTTTTGTCGTCTTTCATCTTAGAACTTTTTTAACACTTTTTTCATCATGACTCGTCTAATAGCTTCATGGAATAATCTGATGGAAGAATGACCAGCCTAGCTTCACTAATGATTTCTTGTTTTTTGCTTCACTAACAATTATTTTTGTTATTAGATATAATAGCATCGAAGCTTTATTAATTAATTAATTCGCTTTTCACATCTCTATCTGTAACAAATCCCACCCACAGGAAAATTATCTTAATACATCTTTCAATCAATCAATCATCTTCACCCTGCCTCGACGCAAGTGTGCCGTATATCTAGCGTCGGCTGTGGTTGCGTCTAGCCCGCATAGACCTGTCGCGCAGTTCCCACAGTGTGGAGGTCGGAGACAAGAGATATGTATTAAAAAACTGCGAAGATCATAATCGTTACACAATGAAATGACCAATCAATCAGGATCAACGTACGACAACCCGCGTGTAATCAGTTGTCACGTGACTCGCCCCCCCCCCCCCCCATCTTACGCCCACTACGACATTGTGTGTGTGTGAGAGACAAACAATGGCTCCTCAACACCGCCATCAAAACAGTTTACCCGTGTTAAACCGTGCGAGATAAGTAACGAACACCAACACCAGCACCATCTATGCAAACAACGGTGTGAGAGAGACCGAACGTCTGCAGGGAGCCCAAGGAATGTTGATGAGGAGTCAACAGCCATTGTTGTGGCCTTCACTCATCTATGTGCTTGGGATATGCGCAACAAGTATAGGAGCGACAACAACACAGTGATTGCGCAATGTGTTGCAAGGGGGATCCATCCTCAATACTGATGTATCCTTAGATAGATAGATAGATAGACACAGACAGACAGACAGACAGACAGACAGACAGACAGACAGACAGACAGACAGACGCAATGTAAAATGCCTCAAGACAAGAGAGATGCCACCAAACAGGTGTTACATCGTGCCATCATGTTCATACATGGCGCCAAACTTGCATGTGACTCTAGAAAGAAGTCGAACCCGGGACCTCCAGGCGAGACAACAGTTGTAGGGGGATTGCCAAACCGACTCCCGATACTAGTACAGTTGACTATTTGTGTTTAACGACGTAATCTACAACTACGATTATATGGTGTTGGGAGAGGATTCTGGATTAGCTGTGACTAGGATTTGGTTGTGGCCGGGTAGGAAAATGGAAAAGCGCGATGAACCCCCAACACAACGAGAAAATAATGTGCTGGATAGATCCAGTCACAGGCGACTCAAGATGACCCGGAACTGGAGGGGGGAGGGGGAGAGAGGGGGGAGAATAACGACAACATTAAGGCCGGTAAATTCATAGTGGCCCATTGCCATTGGTAATACACGATTACGACCAAAACGTATTTTAACGTGTTATTGTCCATAATTTCCAATCATTAGAACGTGTTATTTTCCAAAGCGAGCTCTGCCTCAACGATGTGTGCTGGTATCATTGTGGGACGGCTGTGACAACACTACACTACACACAGTAGCAGCTGCCGCGCCGTCACTATCCAACTATCCACGACACGCGCGGGAAAGGCGCGGATTACGAAAAACCGAAAATGATTCACACTTTCTCCATCATTACAACCATATGGACAGAGAACCATGAAAAAAATACACATACAATAATCAATGGGAGCTGGAATATCGTATATAGGCCTAGTACCACAAATGCGAAAAAGAGTGTTTTTTTAACACATTATTATTATTATATGTATTTATAATATTAAGTCGGCCTTGCAGACGGTTCTTACGACGGGCAGAGCTACCCTACACCAAACTCAACCTGAACCCCGTAGAACAAAACAAACTAAAAAAAACTTCCGTCAAGCGTCGACTATACACGATCATTAGGCAACAACTATTCGGGGGGGGGGGGGGGTCAGCATCATCTCAAGACACGCGACAACAAAGAGTATCCGACCTCTGACACCGCCTATGACGTCACACTGGCCACGCAGCGACGTGCATAAGGTCGCCCGCCGTCCTTGCTGCGTCGTGTCAACCCACACCTAGAGTCGCGCGGTTTGTTTTGACGGCGGGGTCACGTGCCACGTGACGTCACAGGCTGACCCGACCGACTGCGGGGCTCTTATTGGTTCGAACTGCATGAAAGGGATACCCGAACATCCATTTGGCGGTACTCTAGTTTCGGGAGGTATCCACACAAGTAAACTTACAGAGAGTGGAAAAATTGAGTTTATCCAATTTGCAAAAAAAAAAAGTTATTTCGCCCCGCTCGTTACAGCTTCGCTTCTGTGCCCAGTTTGGCCGCTAAACCGAGCGTTAAATCTTTTAATCGTATCGTATTTTTGAGCAATATCCGTTATGTGGTTAAGCTTTTTCTCCGCATCCTAAGCGCTGTCACCCAGGATCTATAACTAACCGCCTGCTGGATAATACAGGTCTCTCCAGTAAGACCAAGATTATGAGATTGGCTATGTATATAACGCAACGTAAGTATATACCCCAGACGAATCTTTAATATATAGCATATACAGAGATGACACCACGCCGATAAGGTATCATTATAGTTTTAAAAAACTGCGCGTGCGTAACGTAAAAAATTTCGAACATTTCAGCACAACACAAAATTACGAGATATTTTTTGTTTTACCTAATATCATATTGGTTGATGAAACTAGCTAAGCGAGTATAGGGCAGTCAAGTCGTATATACGTGCATTTCGTACGTGCTTGCGTTTTGAATTGTAATTTTGAGATGTAGTAACTTAGATAGCGTGTACGTATGGGGGGGGGGGGGCAGCCAAGTGATGTCACCTACATCAAGAGTACCGGAGTGTGCCCCCCACTCCCAACCCAGTCGGAAGACGAGAAGCCGTCGTCAATTAATTAATTAACTTAATTAAAATGCGTGGAGCAATGCCTTGTGCGAAGGCCAGGGTTAACTTCTCCTAACTATAATTACCGCGGCCGTGGCTAATTGTCAAGTAATTCCACTGTTTAGCGAGATGCACCGGTGCTGAACCTGCCTGGTGTAGGTAGGGTGCACCGGCGCGTGACAGGTAGACATAGTCCGGGGCAGACTACACTATCTGCACCGCACGGGCGGGAGTACACTGCAACCCTGTCAGCCCGGACACCCCCTATAGAACCCCAAGAAGGGGTACAGCAAGCAATGCACCAAGACAAACTGATCTCTTTCCAACGGGGGATCCAATTTCTAGGTCACCATGCGGAAATCCACGTTTTCATATTCAACACTGATTTATCTTTCGGTTTTAATTTGAGCGAATGTACAGTTAGTAAGCTAATTAATATTTAAGTGGATGGATGACCAGGGACTGGAACCAAGAAGACGAAGTTTCGAGAACATTTTCGAAGCAAAAAAAAACATCTATCTTACTAGTCAAATACATGTATGCGACTACTTCGGGAATGCTTTCGTCACAGGCGAGGAGCTCGTATAGCCAACCAGGGAACGGTATTTGCGGGGGCTTGTCTAGGGCGGTTCGCTGGTTGGCTATACGAGCCCCTCGCCTGTGACGCAAGTATTCCCGAAGTAGTCGTACGACGAATAATATATATACGTGTATAGTTGTCCCAAGACTACCTTACACATGCTTTCGTCACAGGCGACTGGTTCGTAGCCAATCAGCGATCGGTATTTGCGCAGGTGTGTCTCGGGCAGTTCGCTGGTTGGTTACGACTGCCGAGGATGTGACGAAAACAGGTGTAAAGTAATCTTGGGTCCACTATACAAGTGTGGGTGGACGGCGAAGGGGATGCCGCTCACTACCACACGCATAGAAGCCTCCCCTAAAGAGAGTCAACAGGTGGCCGGCCCCCGTACATTCACCCAAGGATCTCTGGATCCAGGAAGCCGTGCATTGCATCCATAGACCGCTCCCCACTTCCTACAGAAGGCGCGCAACGTTGCCGCTAACCACAAGCGTTGGTTACAACTATGACGTCACGGGTTGAAACCGGAGACGACGACGACGACGACGACGAGTCGAGTTCTAGGAATGTCTCGCATCCTGTAATGTAATGTGCCGAGTGGTGGACGGTGTACTTCTGCGGGGTGGCGCCGCGGCTGGAGACGACGGTGGTGATGACAAAAAGTGGCGGGGTTGAGGAGGCGACAGCCTCCTACAACCAAGTCATCCTGCCAGTAGCGGGAATGTGAGAGTGGTATAGGTATAAGTATCTTCGCAGTCGCCATCTTTCTCTCAATTTCTAACAATCAACACAGTATGAGGAGAAGTAGCGTGTATCGGTGGCCGCTCTTATTTATTTCAACATTTTCAAAAAATATTTTTCTTTGTATGAGTGATGTAATTTAGTCAGCAAAGAGCAGGGTACAAAGCCACTGTACGCGCCGAACTAACCAACCAACACAAGATTATCAGATTAGCGTTGCACTTATGCATAATAGAGGGAAATCAAACCCGTGGTAGTGCTGGGCCACTTCTGGACCTCCGTTCCCGTCTACCCACACGGGCTCCCATACAAATAACGGTACCCTCGCTCGCGTCGTCGCGCATCAGGGAGACAAGGAGGCAAGGCAGGAGGCGGTGGACAGGTGAGCCGCACACACCGCCACCTGTATCCTGTTGCACGATGACGTCATACACAGCGAGTACGCTGAGCACATGCGTTGCGATAGCACTAACAGCTCGAGTGCAATCTCTTGTTGTAGAAACCAGACACAATGTATTGCTGGAAATGGAATTCCTTCGCAAGGTAAGATCCGGTTCCACCCCCCCCCCCCCCCTTACACACACATATATATACACAATCATTGTGATGACTGCTATGATTTGGTGATTTGAAGCTAACGAGATAGGTCACATGAGTATGACGTCGGAGGAGATTGGAGGAGGGGGACAAGTATAGGGAATGAGAAAAATAGATAATGTGTGGAAAGGGAGATTTGAGGTCCTCAGTTCATCGCCTCGTACGATTGGTAGAGTCACCCCCGGGGCCCACACCACGGGGAACTTGGAACGAATGAATGAATGACTACAACGTACCCTTATCACGTGATAGAGGACGTGGCGCCGTTCTTACGTTGTGGCTCTCTCGGAATATAAGATTATAGTAGATACAACCCCCAGTTGGACACACAGATATTTTCGAGGTCTGAAAGTTGGATCGTTTGGAAAACCTTCCGACATTCCTTCCCTCGACCCATCGACCGCAAATACCTTTGATCGGCGAGCCGGCGAGCTGTTCATAATCTTACTTATTAATCCTGATGACCTGTCACAACAAATTTCATATAGAATTTAAAACAACACTTTTTTCTGAATTATATGGATATTTCTACTTAGCCCTATAAAGAGCTGGAAATTATAAAATCAGTGGTTTTTTATTTGTCTTTTTATGATGGATACAACCATACTTAGGCCTACTTATGAATTAATATTAGTAGATAAATAATGTTTTTTCGTGTATTAGAGGAAACAGTAGTCTTACAAAGACAATCAGAGGACCCGCTGCTCTAAAAAAAAAATATCTTTCATTTTAATTACAATCAGTTTTGAGAATTAATGCCAACGTATAAGAAAAATGTGGGTTTTCTTTCATGATTGATTGATTAATGGGGCTTAACGTCTCATATTTATGCAACGATGGCTAATCGAGACGATGAGCGGGTGATAATGAAGATGAGAAAGATGATAATGAAGAATAAAGCCACATCCGAATCAGATCCATTGTACGTCACGTGAGTCGTCATACGGGAGTCCAGCAAGGGAGGGCAGGGCCAAGTGGGAGGAGAAATATTCAATGGGACAGTGGGGGGAAAGGGGATTGGGGTGTGGACTGCACTTCGTCTGACTTCTCCTCCTCGACCAGTCCGGCCAGGGTGGCCCTACCAGAAGCATACGCTTCCACCGGCATAGCTCTCGGGATCAACAAAGCACGCAAACCTGCCCACCACGATAAGGTGGCAGTCCATGGGCAGATTACACTACCACATTTTTGAAATTGCATTTATATTTTATACGTTAGGCAATAATCTAGTACAGTAAAACTGATCAGTATAATAATAATCAGTGTAATAAAATTGATAATTACTTTGAGTATTGTTTGACTTTGTAACTTTCATACTCTCATTTTCTTTGTAAGACTATAATATTATTTGCTTATATTGCTACATTAATGTTTTAAGTCCAGTTGTTTTCGTCATAGAAAGACAAATAAAAAAAACCTGAGTACATAATTTCAAGCTGTTTAACGCTGTTTAACGCGATCATGAAATATACGTATAGTTCCTAAAAAAGTGTTTTTTCCTATAAGATGACTTGTTGTGACAGGTCATCATGATTAATAGGCAAGATAATGCAAGGCTCACCGGTCGAAGGTAATTACGGTCGAGGCGAGAGGGAGGGAAACCCGTACTTTGGTCAGAGGTTGGTACAAACGCTACCCGATCCTCATGCCCTCGGGCCTGTCCAACTGCGAAATAAACGAACTGTAGCTAATGACGACGACGAATATGGCTGAAATGTCATATTTACACACTAACGGCCGAAAAGAGTGTTGTCAGAAGCATCACCATACAAGGAGTATCCCCCCCCCCCCCCCCCCCTACCCCCAGATTAATGTGGCACAATAGCAGACGGTGACGTAAGGCCCTTGAGATAATCGATGATCAATCGTGTCGTGTATGCCGTGACCTTCACAGACAGAAAATATGCAAGAATGGCCGGGCTATAACTGCTGCCCCAGAGAACACACTTTAGACGTACAGAAGATATCAATATAACGAAAACGGGTATTGCAAATTATGTTCAAAAAGTTCTCATATACCGCTGCATAGTATAAATAAACTATATAAATAGTACGAAAATAATACAGTACTGAAAATAGTAGACATTTACTACCTCCATACTACGTTAAATAAATAAAACCATAAACCTTGTCCCAACTAGGAATCGAATCGAGGACTCCGGCTCTGCGTATACCACAGTGCCCTTGTTACCGGGGACACGAAGCAAATATTTATACTGCGTAGGTCTCTATATACATGCAACAGTTGGTTTCGTCGTTTTATTGCTTATTTGCATTGCATGTCATTACTGGTCCCTAATGTAGGCTACGTATCATTATTGAGATAGATACGCGTAATTGTCTGCTTGGACCGGCTATAGGTGAGAGTTCGATATCCCACCGCATTCCATGTCTCCTCCTTGACGATATCTATAGACGAGGATATAAACGACAAATCCATACAAAAAAAAAGATAAGAGTGCATGAGCTAGAATTGAACCGATGATACACCTCTCTTTGAATAAGATAAGAAGCTGCAGTTATAGTCGATAAGAGTAATCTTGCACAAGTTCTATATCTCTTCCATTAAAGATGGGCCAGTTAACTGCATGTTGAAGAGTTCACTCACTCAAAACAAAAGTTCGGCAAAGTTCTCCAAAAATGATGCAACAGTGAACAAAATTCTTTCACCGACTGAAATTTGTACTGATTTAACAGAAGTATTAATAATTCATAAATTTAATAATAATACAATCTTATACGTAAATCGAAACTAGACTAATTACGTATATCAGTCTTCATGTAACATGTTAGGCATACAAACCACTACAGGTGCTACAAAACAAAGCCATGAGGTGTATAATTAGATGTAGGAAAGTAACTCCAATAGCACAGATGCTAGGTGCTTTAGAATGGCTAAGTGTAAAAAATAAATTAATGTTCTTAGTGTTAGTCTTTATATTTAAAATTAGAAACAATATGATGCCAGGTTATCTTGCTGATAAAATGAGTTGTATAAAACAGGTTCATAATATAAATACAAGGGGAGCCGTGGAAGTCAACGCTTTTAGGGTTACATGTAATAGTAAGCAATGGCAAAACTCGGTATTTATAGCGGGTGTCAAGGAGTTTGACAAATTACCAAGTGTAATAAAGGATATAAAGAGTCTGGGCTTATTTAAATCAAAATGTACTAACTGGATTTATGATATGATGGATGTAATTTAAGTATCTTAGGTTTATACAGTGGTTTTGATTTGTTTATTTTTCTATGTAATATTAGGCCAATGCCCTTACCAAGCAATGGAAAAAGTAAGTTGTGTGAGATCCAAATTGAGTCTATTTAATCTTAATCAAATATTGTAAGTGTGATATTGTAATTGGGAGTGTGTTGTTTCAATGTCATAATTGTATCTGAATGTAAAAAATGGCTAAATGAGCCAACAAACAAATAAACATACATACATACATACATACATACATACATACATACAAATCATAAGCTTCGAAACAGAGTTATGTATGCCTAACGTTTCGGTTTACCTACCACCTTATACAGAGAGTGTACGAGAGTGTACACCAGAGGGTTTACCTACCCCTTTATGAGAGTGTACACCAGAGAGTTCAAGCCTCGCATCGGGGAGCTCCATTAATATGAAAACACCCAAAACTCGCGTCTCGGCGCAATCTGGACGCGATGAAAACATTAAAATTTCACCTACTTGGGCGACGTTGCCCCTTGAAACTTTAAATACTGGCGCCAAATGAAAGCTATACCCTGGGTGAGTTTTACTTTTATCTCTTAACAAATCGGGGGAGGCAGCTCATAAGAAATAAAAACAACACCTAAAGTGGTTCCACGGCAACCTTGTGACGTCATAGATGAGGGAGTCGGAGCCAATCAGCTGGTGACTTTTTCAAATGTTGAATATTATTGTGTTATTGTATTTTGCTTCCGTTGATGCAATCGAATCGATACACACTTATGGAAATTGAAAAGAGATTTAAGAATTGGTAATTCGTTCATCATGAATGTCTTACTCATCTATCTACACATCTATCTACACTCTGAAATCAAGCCAAATCTCAGCAATTGAAACCAACAGTGAATGAATCACCGCGAACATTGTCGCGTCAATAAAACACCCCGGGCGCGGGGGTGGGTGGGGGGGGGGGGTGCCGTCATCACAAACCCCGGTAAACAACACTCGCTCCCATTGGTCAGCTGGTTGGTGTAGGCGAGTGTTTACCCCCCACCCCGGGCCACATGCAGCAGCGACGTCGCGTACCCCTGGCATTGAACCCGGCCCTCGGCAAGGCTACACCGAGAGTTATTGATTCGCGCGAGACACCCCAGAGTGTTGTTACGAGGTTTTCAATAGCGCCAATGCGCTTGTAACGGGGGTAGGCATCGCCGAGCGCGACGTTTTTATAATATTACTATACAGGGTTTCCACAAAGAGCAAAGAGGTTAGAATGCATCATTCTCCCCGACTTTCCCTGGCCACCATTATAGTGTCTAGACAAGACTGACAAAAGAATGTTTTTTTTTGTTTTTTTTAGAAATGGGTACAAACCACTTTTTGACCAAAACAATGTAAATGTTACACACATTAAATACGTGAGTTAATTCTGATTAGCTCATAATCACGAATTACTGTGTAAGGCCCTACCTATAAACATAATTGGAATTATGTATACGTTGAGATTCCCTGAATTTTCCTGACAACTGTAATATTATCTATTTAGGCCTACTTCCCCGAATGTCACCAACTGATATCAATGTCCCCGACATTCCAGGCATGTGAAAACCCTGGAAATCACGTGACACTATCTTTAGAAACAAGTGTGCATACTGCGGTGCAACGTGAGGTAAATGGACGACGGGAGTGGAATTTGATGAGAATGTGACAGGTGGCAACCCAATACCTGTTGCACGTGACCTAAGATGCACGTGACCTACTCCCGACGAATAATGAAGTAAACAACAGTCAATGTTTTACAAATCACACTTACTAATTGTGATTTGAAGACTTGCAGACATTATCATGTCGTGGCTTTTGTGACAAATGGGAAAGTATGGTTTCTCCCCAGCTATGGGGGCGAACGAAATCGTGTACAGTTACTAGCTAAATCCCCTAAGAAGCGTTTAGTTTAGTAAATCGCGTTTGAGGGGAGGATGATGATGATGATGATGATATTTGGGGTTACTGTTCAGTGTACCTAAGGGGGGTGGGGAGGGGGTATTAGCTGAATGGGCAGCTATAAATCAATTTCACTTTGAAAGTGTTGTGACCTGCCTACGTTGTGCTATACGTATACCTACCTGCGTCCTGCCATGTGTAATATTCAATGATGACGAATCCCAAATATCATTGCGACCACCATTGTCCAGATGGTACGTAGGTCAGGCCTACATACATCGCAATGTACAACTACCAATTACCCCCCCCCCCCCCCCCCCCAGGCAAAGGACAACGTGCACAGACCTGAACGAGACGCTGTCAAAACGGGGACCCTCATTTGCGTACCCTACGTACTACGTAGCAAATACGTCAAACATCTGGCATCTCGTCAGCAAAAGGCTCGAAATCAAATAAAACACTATTACGAGGAGCCGAGTGTGAGAATACAATAATGCAATGCTAATCGTGGAACAGGTGGTAGACGTGCAATGTACGCGTCATGTTGCGATGTTGGCAACGACTGCAACGGTACACAGCCCACACATGGTGTTTTTAGAGGGGGGGGGGGGGGGGTGCTCTACACAACGTCCTCGATCCATCAACTCCCACATGGTTTTTGTTTGGAATAGTTCGTGAGACTTCGATAACTGGATCTTCAACTGTTTGATGATATGGTTTGTTTAGAAGAACAAAGTCAAAGTTGTTTTGTAAATTATATGTAGAAATATAGTTTGTTTCTAAAAATTTACTGCAAGTTTCAACCACATATTTCTTCCTTCGGCCAGAAAACATAAACCACATACAGTAGGTATTAATAGCTAAGGGTATAATGTGTTGAAAGTACCCGGGGGGGAGGGGGGAAGAGAAGTAACTAACTATTGTCCCTGTACTGATCTAAACTGTTCAAATTATAAAATATCCAAAGTGTGAACTGGCACAGATTCGAACCCTTCCTCTCAGGAGTCAGGAGTCAGGACTAACCGCCTTCGATTGGGGTGTAGGTCCGAAGCGTATTAACTAAGACTAGGGGATATGGGTTCGAGACCAGCATTTATGGGATGGATTTGTATGGCAGTTCTCACTGTCATCCAGTAGAAACTCTATACAACAATCCGATCCGTCCATCACCCACCAAATTTAGGCCCACGATTCAATTCCGACAAGTTTTGGAGCCCGTTCAAACAAAATTACTAAACATTCAAAATAAATAACGGGTCATCACGGTACGCCGCCTCGGCTTGGGTAATATTTCACAGACCATAGCACACAATGGTTCGGATCTGGAGCGGGCTATGACCTGACACCATTCCCGTCGTCGTGATCGTACCAACTTTCCCACCTTCTGTCATTACGACTACGGTTCCACCCCAAACAGGCCCTTGAAACCGCAGCGTCGCACCGGCCCTGGTCGTTCTGCCCCCAAAACAGAGGTGTCTCGCGAGGTTGGTGGGCAAGGGTAGACAGGGGGGGTGTTCAGGGCCCCCCTTGATGACAGGTGCTCCTCAAGAGTATGGAAGTGGGACAGTAGTGAGTAAACACTACCGGGGCTTAGGAACATCTGCGATGCGATGTCTCGAAAGCTGTGCCAAGAGATAGTCTCATGTCGACACGGCCTATCCCCGCAATTAGTAGGCCTATCCGCGGATGCGTAGGTCCTAATATCAATATCAACCCTTGGGTAATTGGGTAATAGGGCCTAGTAGCTCGTACTTGCGCAACCATAAACATAAAAGTAGCGGGAAGGAATCAGTGCTCGGATTATTAATATCAACAACAGAGTAGGCCTACTCCATTGGGGATGTGGCCTAGGCTCTAGGGCCTGAGAACCAAACCCAAAACTGAAGGGGAATACAACTGACGCTGGCCTAGGCTAGTAGCTACACTGCCGAAGTATTTGTCGGGTTGCGACCGAAATTGTATAATGGTAGGCTAGTTACTTGTTTCATTGATTGGGCGTAATGTTTTATGAAGACTTGCTAAAAGGAAGCCCACGTAGGAAATAGTCTCGCGGTCAAGAACACAACGCTTGAAAACCACGCCCAAATGGCAACGAACAAGCAAGGCCGGCAAACGTCTAGGCTTACTAAAACGTCAACAAAGTCTATCAATCGATCATATATGTAAACACTACGATTGTATATAAAGATATGGCTTTACCTGTTAGGGGGAAGAAGTTGTGACACTCGGGAATATCCTTGTGGGTCTTGGTCAACACTTGCCAACACGAACTTCACTGCAACCTCTCTTCTCGGCTGTTTCACACGAACTGACAGGACGGTTGGTCGTTCTAACGCAGGGAGCCTCCGCCAGTTGGATGACTCACGGCGCTCTCACCTCATTGGTCGACTGAAAGCGAAAGGAATGCCGCGAAAAATTGCACAATATCGCCCATTATTCGAATTATCTGTTCCAAAATGAATGTGGTTGATTAGGAAATTTCGTCTTCTCAGTTCACGAACAATGATTCTTTGATAGCAAGATGTGCACAGGCTTAGAACCTTTTTCGTAGGCTACTCTATTTTCGGAACACTTCTGAACCCTTGCGCTGAATTTTATAAAATATAGGCGACCGGATATCAGTACAAAAAATTTTAAAATTTTTTATTTACTTCTTTTTATAATTTTAAAATCATTCAAAAACCACAGGGCCTCGTTGATGGATGAGCAAATCTAATGGCAATGCAAATGTGAGTCATAAAACCATAATAGCTCAAGTTGTTTCATTCTATTTGATTATCTAGAAGAGTAGTTGTTAAGTCTAGTGTTCACTGAAGGATCTGAGTAGATAGTGGATTCTGTATTGAAGTGATATTTACTCTTCACTTCACATTATCAGCGAGAAGCGACCGAATTAGACAATCCTAGATTAATTTCCTTTGTGACTGAATAAAACCTCGTAAAACTTAGTCACGATTATCGGTGACTGGAATCGAACATGCAACCTCTCATGTTTCGCGTGATATCTCTGATTCACCTCTATCGATCTTAACGACTTTTCCACAAATATCAAAGGATCCCCAGATACGGCATTCAAACATTATTAAGCATTATCAATGTGTTTTTGTTCTTTTTATTGAGAAAATCAATTTCTTCCTATTAGCAAGCATCACAATTCATGCAACACCTCACCAGCTACACATATCTAAACCATTCCGTCCCATAGTTACAAACATACAATCATAACAGCGATGTACCGAGTTGTGTGAAAGATAACAATCAATTCTTCATTGTACACTGACTGCACTTCATATTAAGTAGTTTGTTCATGGGCAGTATGCACATACATATAAATTGCTTCGTTTCATGTGATATCATTTAATTAATTCCTTTATCTTTATGAAAAGCGTCACTCTAATTCGTCATCAGCATTTTTGTAAATTAGCTCATTCTATTATCACACCATAAAAATAAACAATTACCAAATCGAACACATCATTTCTCTTTGCTTATCTAGGGGTGACAAATAATAATCACATAAAAGCAAACTAAAATGCGAACAATAAATGTTGAGCTACACGGTGCGAAAAATAGAGGGGAAGAATAATAAATTTGTGGTTTCCACACCATTAAATTCTTCCACGCAAGAGGATGCTCTTCAACATTTATTTCTACAATTAAACTAAACTTAACTGCGTGGAAACCGTGATGAATTATTTTAAAATGTCAGGGTTAAACCCCCCTAGGCCCTTCCGAGGGGAAGAAGTAAGGGAAAGAGAAGGGGAATTACTAAGTAATCTTAGACACCACAGCTCAACTTTTAAAACATATAAAAACGATTCATGTATAATATAGATCCTTTGAATGAGTTATAAACTAACTATATAGTCCAAACAAAACACGTGGGGTTCGCAATAGTGAAAAACATATGGTCTATAACCTGAGAGCAGGAACTAGCTTATACTCACTATATGAATGTCTATACTTGGCACAAGCCCCAATCATTACTCCTAATAAGGACAACGGTGGTGCAGCAACTGCAAAGCACGTACTTAGTCGCGACAATCAATCTTGATCGGTCTAAGATGATCGAGTACAATAATCATGGTCATTTGAGCACGTCAGATGGTAAGTGGAGGCAAGTTCAGTTCAAGAATACACGGGTACAACGCGCTTGTAATGAAAACAAAACTATTAGTAAGAACGTAATGTAAGCTAGCGCTAGCGAAAACGTGTACATATAAACACAAACATTGGAGTGTAAATAATTCAGAACAAAGCGTCGACGGGGCAAAATGACGGCATTCTCTTTGTGAGTCGTCCTGTCGATTGTGTGTCGCATGATACGGATAAACCGTTGACCCGGCACACTGACCATGTGTCATCCCGACGCTGACTCACGTAACGCGCGTTTGGGACGCTCGACGTCGCGAATCAATGTTGTCACGCCCCCGCGTACTCCGCGTGTATAACCCCGTGTAGACTACCCGGCGTGCTGGGGTGTGTGACGGGCGGCCTAGCCACCGCGCTCCCAGGCGCCGTACACAGTCCACACGGTATTTTTACACTTTCCCCAGACTGTTAGCACGCTTAGTTGTCAACCCCTCGACTAACCCTTAAATTAGCCTAACATAAAACCTTACAATAACCTATGAGTTATAAGCTGAGCAAGGCACTGGAACTGTAAGGGGATGCTAAAGCATGCAACACCCCCACCAAGAGGATGAAGGTGTGTTTACGAAGTCTTGTATCATTCCATATTTCCATAAACCTATACTGGCCATCCTGTCCTGTCATGGATGAAGAAAATCACAAAATTGAAATAATCATCACATAGCTTCTTTCAATGTTTGTAGTTACTGTTGTATTAAATTTATGTTCCACTTGTAGGCTAAGAGGGTGTTGGTCTGTCTATAACCCCACACTGGCCATCCTGTTCTGTCATGGGACAGGTAAACTAAAATAAATTGAATCCAACATACCCGAATACAAATCTCCATTATCCTCAATATCATCCCCTACTTACCTGAACTCTCCTTCACTCACTGAGGGTGAACAGCCAAGAGTTAGACCATGATCAGCTTGCACTAGGCAGAGAGGAATCATCCTAACAGAAAATAGCTTCAAGAGAATGAATAACGAAATATCATTACATTCGAGTCGGTGATGGCAATGTGACAAAATCGTGAACGTCTCATTGAAAGTTTGTTTCCAAAGTGGTTTTCTAGGTAGCCCTACTATTTGAGACGACCAATAATAAATCAAAAGCACTTAATATGAGTAGGATTTGACCTTCACTTCACCTATGACCCCATTCATTTGTTCACTACTCCAGCTGGAAGAGAATTATTTAAGTCTAGGTCAAACTCGAATTCATCTGAATACGAAGCAACAACAAATTAGCTTACAAAGTGTGTTTGAACTAAGTACTGGAAGAAGAAAACAGTAAATGCAGGAAAGTAGTAAAATGAACCTGACGTTCTTATTGCCTCATAGCAATGAAACTATAACTAACAACGCTGTAGGCCTCCTACTTCCATGTACGGCTGCTCAACAGCCAACTAGCCTTCCCTCACCGATGTCTCAATTAGGCAACAGATTTGCCTTGGATTAGCCAGACATCTCTAGATTCTAATGAATGGAAGTTTAACATGAAACTCATGTCTGTATCCATCTTATCCCACGTCACATACATTTAGCATGTTCCCGAGAAAAGTGTATCGTAAACAGGCATGTGGGAAAACGAAAGGGGGAATGGCGGCTTGGGTCAGAGGGTAGTAGGGACAAAATGTTCGGTCTTATGAGTTCAAAGTAAATATTTTGGGTGTCAGCTGACTTGACTTCAAAGCTTCTGATTTGTGGTTGCCAAGGTAGCGGGGACTTGAATATTTAGTTGGAAGCTACGGACATGAGCTTAATATTTTACTAGGCCTACGTTGTTGACTCAACGTTACTAGTCCCACGTTATTTTACACTCTCTAGTATAGTTCATAATAACTACTTGAAACAAGTCTGTTAGGGATAATTTACGTCCTTGGATTAGTTATCTGGACATACACCTGTCGTGACTATATTCCGAATGAGGTAATTGTGCATTCTAAAAAAGAAATACTGTACATTCGAATGTGTGAAAGAACGCCAGGAAATGTTGAATATCGTTGAAACCGCGTGCATGAAAGTGGCAGTAGATTTGAGGTCGGTATGAAACTAGTTACGTTGGGTCTAGGTATATAATTCTTCTGAAAAAGGTGTGAATGTACAGTGGCGTATCCAGGAATTGGGAAAGGGGGGGTTTTCAACCCATATTATAGAGAGTGGAGCCGAAACATAATTGGGGTTCCGGGGGGGTGCTTGCCCGAAAAAATTCTCGTCAAGGTCATTTTAGTGCAAATCTATGCGTTTTACAGCGGCCAACTGAAACATTATTACTCAGTTTCTGGCAACACATTTTTTCCTTAGCACCGCTAATAAAAGGAAACTCAAATCAATAATTTGCATATTTTTCGTATTGCTTTTGCTTTTAATAATTACAACAATATACAATAATTATAAAGTAAAACATCTAACTGTCTATTGAAATACTGTCTTTTGATACTGTCTATTGAAATGTAAACGGTCATTTTCCATGTTTCCTTTGCAAAAGGGGGGGTTTGGTCCCCCCCTTCCCCCCGTGTATACGCCACTGTGAATGTATATGAATAATCCGACAGAATGTGTAATCACTAATCAGATTCGGAGGGATTCTTGTCACGTATAATGATGACTGCAGATGACTCCAAATTGTGCTGTTATTATTGTGCTGTAGACGTGAAGATACAGTATCAATTCATTAATGATTGTGTTCAGTGTATAAACAAGTGTGTACCAAGAACATTTCCGGTTTGACCATAGAAATGAATCATGATCTAACTATAAGACAAACTGTTCTTTTCTTTGTATTGATAACGACATCAATTAATAGAAATTGGTAAAACCATATCAACCTCAAGCTTCCTGCCACAAAGTGAAAAGATTAGATTACTATACTCATGATAGACGAACAAAAAAACGTGGAGCCTAAATCATGATGTCATTATTTATCTTTGCTCTTCTATGTTAGCGCAAGGTCATTCACAAAGATTAGACAATTTTGTTCAAATATTCCCAAATGCATTTCACAACATTAGAAAATGACCCGCCTCAGCCCAGGGTAGAATTAGCCCAGAGTAACTCTGCTAGTCGTAAGAGGCGACGAAAGGAGACCCTGTCTCTTTCTCCCCACTGTCCCACTGAAGATTTATTCTCCCACTTGGCCCTGGCCTCCCTTGCTGGACTACCCTTATGACGACCCCTCGCGATGTGTAATGAATCTGATTCGCACATGTGACGATTTTTCATCTTTATCTTCACTTTTCACCCTATCATCGTCTCGATTAGCCAAGTTGCAAAAATATAGGAACGTAAAACCCAATTATCATCATCACAACATTAAAACCAACTACAAATGTGGGTTTCTAACATCATTTTACCACCCATGCTTCCCCTGTTTCATTATTCTACGCGCTTGTATAACAAGAATGAAAATCACGCACATACAAACACACAGGTACTTTGTACACAATAGATGAGTAATACTTTTGTGTCTCCCTGTACTTACTTATGATTCATGTTAGTCATAAAACAATAGCCATCATGTTCGCTCACCTACGGAATAACAGTATAGCTCGTTACCGAGAGGAACAGACCCGATGTAGTTGGGATTGAAGGCGTCAACTAGAAGAAGTGCTTTGATAAGCTCGACATACATCCAGTGTAGTCCCTCTTGCTGACCTTCAGGGGGTGGGAGGGAGAGGGGGGGTCCTGCCAGTGACTTTAAGTTCAGTTCAGAGGGCAGTGATGAAAACAAGATAGTAATATCACAGTTTCAGTAATGATCTGTGTTTCTGTGAGTACCCTAGAACGGTTGTAAATGCTTACGAAGTGGCCACTTACCACTAGCCACTTACCTTACGTACAAACTTAATTTTATACTTCTATAATTCCTACCATCTATACTTGAAACAGGTTCACCAGTGACAATTTGCGATCATGGATACCTGGAAATTTCAAACACAACGAGTAAGATGTGTGCACTATAAACAGAAGACTGCCTTTACGAACAGATGAAAGAACGCCAAAAGTCTTTTTTTTTTTGAAACACCGTGCAAGAAGGGGTGCAGATAAGGATATGTGGTCGACATGAATTGGAGCAAGTATAACACAGTGTAGGTATAGGTTTATCCGCTATCCCGACTCACTGCACAGAACACATGGCAAGACAAAAGATTCTATTATCAGGCTAATCCGCTCTAGACCCAACGGCGCATGGGTTGAGGTCCTCCTTCTGACCCAGTCAGTATTAAACGTACGTACGGTGCGATCGAGCAGTGGCGCACCCAATACTTCATTGGGGGGGGGGGGGGGGGGGACAATCATCACCAGTGGTGATATCTCCCTTCTAAAATGTCTAGGAAACGTTGTTATACATAAACTATTTGAGTTCATAAGGTAATTACATGATATGGCTTATATAGTATCTCCTCCCCAGATGACTAATATCCAGATGCAGGGATGTCCTGTTATAGTTAGGGGACCCTCTAGTTGCTATGGAATTGTTATACTCGTGCTATTTACAGCCACGCCCCCCCCCCCCCCCGCCAATTCACCCACACCTTAGGTGCGCCACTGTAACAGTCCATGCCCGATGCCATCTTTCCAGAAGTAACGAACTGGCCCACGCACGAAATGCTTTATAATAATTAAGTTGCCGTTAGTTTATGATAAAAACTCATTGATAACAAGTAACGTACTGCCATTGTTAATTACTGAGTAAACATTTTATAGTGCATACCGTAAACACTAGCCCCCCCCCCCCATATAATAAAGCTTGGGTGTTCACTGTTCACACACTTTCGCAACAGAACCATTTGGTCCAAGTTATAGTTTAGTTATGTTTAGTTATAGTTATGCATTTAGCCTGCCGCAACTGAACGGCTCGCAGAGATTGTACAGTTGAGATAGTTGAGACGTTTAGGCGAACGTCGAGTTTTGTGAAGATTTGAAACCACCTCTGAGTACAGAATAGCTCATTGCCATTTCTATCATCGTTTTGCATCAACGGGCATGGATGGCGGATACGAGAAGAGATGTAGAAAGTCGTGACAATGACATAGACATGTATTGTTTGTACACATCTACGATCGTGAGTGCATCGCAATTAAAGTGTCAGTCAGCATTGCAACGTGTCTAATAATGGTTGAGCTGAGCGGTTGAGCCGAACTAACTAAACGCAACCTTATTAGTCCGACGGTTTCAATAGCACTATATAGCAATTAGTTTAATAGAAACCATAATGCGGAAAGTTGTGTTGGCACCTTAGCTTCGTCTTGTAGCCGACGTGTTCACTGGTAGATGACGCGACCATCGCGGGTCCTTCACCTTCAAAACTTTCACGGTCATTCATTATACACTGCTCATTACGTTAAGCTAATACAACCAATAAAACGTAATGGCTCCACACACTTGTTGCAGCTGCCACTTATTTCCACGGGTGATGTTGAAAACCTCGAGCCCACGACCTTCTGGCTAGGAGTCTCGGTCGAGGTGGGTTCCTCGTGGTTACCGGTGCCCGCAAAGAGGGCCCTCGTGCATATCTAATCGTATCATCATTGTATCAGCTCACTTTGTAAACTATAGATTTTTCATTAGTATTTCGTTCTCATTCATGCCGGCCATCTTTGAGATCTGAACGCCCACCAACCCTCTAACTGGACTCCCTATGACGATCCTGGGGATGTGTGATGGATGGATCTTATTCGGTCAACGTCGCATGACCTAGCTGAACAGTACGTCGTAAAACAAGAAAAACAAAATTGAACACTTTCAAAGGGACTCGGCATGAACGTTTGAAAGAACGTTTTTTGTAGAACGATCGGACCTCATCGCCTTGAAGGATGTGTGTATTAGTCATCTGAATTCCTCGTCTTTTGCTCGAGTTTAAATGGAGACAATTGCTCGACTGGACTTTGCTCTAGGGGTGTACCAAGAAAGCTACCTAAAAGCAACTAAAAGGTTGGTGTAAACTCCTGCGGAACTCCACTGTAGAAGGTATAGGGTCGCTACCACGACCTGCTTGTTCCAACACAGAGTCGACAAGCACATTCACTATCGTCGTAGACACCTGCGACAAACTGTCCACTCAATATACCCTATTAAGAGGTCGGGTCTCGAATCAGGGGCCTTCACTCTGAGAGACTCGGTGAAAATCTACCACACACACACATGTCCCACAGTCACAGTCACACTGATCCCGTTTGAAAGGATTCAGTGTGACTCCAACACATTTGGTAGTTGTCTGTCTTCGAGTGAGACTGCAGCATACTCCTCAACGATACCCTTTGAAGGGAGTGATCGCGGACCCTCATCCGCCAGTGAACGCCGCCGATGGTTATGAAGTGGTCACTTCTATGCCGGGTCTCGAAGACAGGACCCTCTGTCTCCGAGTCTCCATCTGTAGCTATACCCTTTGAAGGGAGTGATCGCGGACCCTCACCCGCCAGTGAACGCTGACGATGGTGATGAAGTGGTCACTTCTATGCCGGGTCTCGAAGACAGGACCCTCTGTCTCCGAGTCTCCATCTGTAGCTATACCCTTTGAAGGGAGTGATCGCGGACCCTCGCGTCACAGCCAGTGAACGCCGCCGATGGTTATAAAGTGGTCACTTCTATATCGGGTCTCGAAGACAGGACCCTCTGTCTCCGAGTCTCTAGCTGTAGCTATACCCTTTGAAGGGAGTGATCTCGGACCCTCGCGTCACAGCCAGTGAACGCCGCCGATGGTGCAATGAAGTGGTCACTTCTATGCCGGGTCTCGAAGGCAGGACCCTCTGTCTCCGAGTCTCCAGCTGTAGCTATACCCTTTGAAGGGAGTGATCGCGGACCCACACGTCACAGCCAGTGAACGCCGCCGATGGTTATAAAGTGGTCACTTCTATATCGGGACGGCCTTGTACTCCATACGCTGCAAGTCTCAACTAGGACACCTTATTTCGCAGCATCTTTATCTAGCTACGTGCAGGGAGATCGCTGTATTATTATTACCTGCTTACTGACGGCGGGCGGGTCATTGCGCCCATCGTACTGCACTCAGTGCTGGAGGTTTATGAGCGTTGTGTAGATTTGCTGGTAATCTTATCTTGCCTAAATGTTTGTGGAACAGCTAATTGTAGTTATAAAATTTACAATATACTGTCAGTTACATCTTACATGTAGCACTTTAGGTCTACTCTTCAGGAACCGATATATACACATTTTTCTCTTCTTCATCGTCATCATCGGAGGCAATATTCTTTTATGGTTTTAAACGTCACATTCTTGAAGAGGTTTTACGTTTTAGGTCAGTGGGATTGTAAAATATGTACATGCTTATTGTGTTTGGGAATTTGCATTGTTGGCAGTGATGATTTCAGGCATATCCCGGGGGGGCTCCGCCCCCCCCCCCGGCAGTTGTAGATGCCCCCCCTAGCAGATTGAAAAAATCACATGAAGTAATGTAAATTTGCAAAAAAAAAAAAAAAAATGCAAAATACAAGAAAATGAGGTATATTTTTCCACCTCATATAGGACTAGGAAATAAATCGATTTCCACGAAAAACTCATCTACATAAATGTTGCAACATTTTATTTTCTATTTAAATGATGTTAGGTAAAGGTAAGAATGGCAAATAGGCATCACCTCATATTCGAAAACTGAAAGGATGGCATCAACAGAGACCGTAACCCCCTCCACCCCTGCCTTTTGCCACGGCGTCAAAAAAAAGCCATAAAATGAGTTACTAATTTAGCAACACCCCAGATTTTTATCAGCCCCCCCTAGGAAAAATGTCTGAAATCATCACTGATTGTTGGTAGGATTCAGCGACATGAAGGTAGAGAAACGCGATACTGTTACCGGCCACTTACCTTACTCGGAGGGGATTGTTACGTTATGGGGGGGGGGGGGGGAGGGGGGTCGATACCGGTCACCTGACAAGGTTTTTCGTTTTACCCGAGGTTTTCCTCACTCACAAGCCGAATGCTGGGATTGAGTCGTACCAACAGTCCTCGGACATTCCTTCTCAACTATCCAATTACCCTTTTATACATAATTAGTAAGTCACCTGAAATAGGGCACATATTGTGCACCCTAGCAGGGATTCTTACACAATTTGTTATTATGGGGTGGTGTTTATGGTTTTAAACGTAAAACGCCAGTTGTACATTACACATTACCGACAGAGGTGGCTCAGCGGTAAGACGCGAGACTCTAATTCGGGAGGTCTCCGGTTCGATTCCGGCCACCGGCAGTCCTGACTGAAGTTTTTTTCCGAGGTTTTCCTCAGTCGTAAAAGCGAATGCTGGGATTGAGTCCTACTATCAGCCCTCGGACATTCCTTCCCGACTATCCAAACACCATAATAAGGGTTAGTCACCTGAAGAGGGGCACATCAGGTAAAGCTGGTGTGCACCCTAGAACGGGTATTCCTACAAAAATTATTATTATTACACATTACAGTGTGTTACTTTGACCGGTTATTATACCACGCCGAACATGACAAGTCAAATAGAAGACAAATCCGTTACATAAACTCTATAACTAAGTACGCTATAACATATAACGGTTCCGTGTTTCGGAGAAGAGCTGCACCCACCCATGGTATAATGTGTCTGTTCTCGGTACTCACCCATCAACACGACTACTTGTGTGTTGATAAGGGGGACGCCGCGGTGAAAGAGAAACAATGTTGCTATTCAACTACTTGGCCGCTGCGTAATATACAGGATGTCAGAGATCAGAGACAACTTTGTAAATAGTTTTCGTTTTGTGTTTGGATGGGAGAAGAAACGAAATAAATATATAAAACAAAGTGTAAAATTGTCTGGGCTAGGTTGATGAATGAAGCCATCAAAATATATTTTCACATGATGTCAATGTGCATCTCTGACCTAAAACTACTAGTTCCTTTGTAGTATATAGTGGGCGTTGATCTAGTAAACTATGGTTCATTCCCGTCAGCCAGGTTTGAATCCTGGAGACGGGTAAAGCATGATTGTTATGAGAGTTTGTTCATACATAATTCGATCTCTAGTATTCTGCAAATTAATGTGATATGTATTTTATCACATTATTTTGGCAACATTGACGAAATAGAAGTGGAGAGCTGCTTTGAAGGAAAGCTTCTTTGAAGCTTTGAAGTGTGTGCAGGTTGGAGACTTGATAACGACTAGGGGCACAAGGTACCTGCTCGCCAGTTTCGAGGGTGATCTGAGATAACAAGCAAGCAAGGTATCACGCACTTGGAACCACCAAGCGGCAAACTTCGGTTCGGCTCAGACGGCCGTGTAAAAGCCAATACCCTGCTCGGATGCGAGCCAGCTTATTAGTGATTCCTCGCAGACGCTCTTGTCATTAGCGACTCTCGCCACAACCTGGTCCCTCTACACAGGAAGTCTGCACAACTCTAGCTAGGGAGTAGACGAGGGGAGCAAGCCGAAATGATTGAAGCAACGCAGACCGTATGATCGGGGGGGGATAGACTAAGCCCCCCAATATATTTTAGAGTCCTTTTTCTATAGCGCTGTAGGAGGGTTCTGGGATGCCTGCAACTTGCATTCTACGCAGTTAAAAATTATTGAGCAACGCAGGACAATAAGGTAGGAGCAAGAATCCTTTATCTGTGGTAGGTGAAGGCTCTAATTCAGGAGGTCGCCGGTTCGATACCCGTTACTGGTAATCATGAATGAAGGTTTTTCACTGGGATTTAGTCTACTGACAGACCTGAACATTCCTTCCCAACTATTTCAAATATCACAAGACTTATAGTCACCTGAAGCCCCTCTTGCATGGATTGTCCCAAGAAAAAAATGATTATTCAGAGAGGAGGCGAGTGTTGTAACTGAGCAGTACCTTTGTAACTCAGGAGAGAGGGTATTCATGCCCTCCACCCCTCCCCCTCACGTGTCATGACCCCGTGTCACAATGACCTTGTCTCGGGGCACTAGAAGAGGGTGAGAGGTACTCTACCTACACCTGGTGGTGGGTTGGTGTACAGAGCGCACACATCTGGCCGTGTAATTCACTTCCGGTTGATGGAGGGTCGTCGGCCTCACTTCCTGTCACTCTCGAATACGTCACTGGCCTCGTCTCTGGCCAGTGGACCAGGGTTCGAGACCACATGAGCATACTGGCTGGCGGGTACCAATTAGCCTAGTTTCGTACATCCAGCATGCAAGACCCGTCGTCTCGATTACCTTCATTAGTGGGACTAAATAAGACCAAAAGAGATGAGAGACAAAAGCTCGGTGGAAATATCGGAAAAATAAAACAATATTAATTTAACAACATGAACGGTCGAGGTGGGTCCCTCCTCGCGGTGACCGGTGCTCGCAGAGAGGACTCGCGTGCATATCTTTTGTCATTTCTGTAGTCATGTCGCGATGTGGTTTTCCTCTTTCTACTTTCTCAGTCCTTTTTCATACTTATCGGGCCTCTTTGTCCTCTTCTTGTCCTTCGATGGCTCATCAAAAGAAAGCAGCCGATTATTTACAAGTCATTGGAAACTATCTTTAGAACATGCATCGTTTGCATTAAGAAAGATTATATGATATGTTGTAAGTGTATATATATAAGCATCGCCAGGATATTTTTTAGGGAGGGGGGGGGGGGGGGGCAAGACAAAGCAACACTATCCTATTAGCTCCGCAGCGAGTTCTTGACTTGGCATTTCTAACACTTTAACCGATTTTGCTTCGCTTTTTTCGCTACTATTTTGCTCTCCCCCCCCCCCCCCCTCGCAGCTAAACTACTAAAACCTACTAAACAATTTCTTCTACATACAAGGCAAGTCTTCAGAGATTCGGTGAGGGGGGGGGGACTTTGGGTGCGACTCTTGATAGACTGTGCTCAGCCACCTTGGTTGATGAAGTATTAGAATAATGTAACCAGCCTATTGAGGTGCGCGAATGAAATGTATGTTACTATGCCTGTCGTGCCGCAGGCGTTATGAATCATACACTGCTTCGTATGAGTAGTCGTCCAAGAAAAAACTAATATTCAAAGCTTGTGGTTCGAACAATGAAGCAATATATGGTTTCCTGAATATAGACGTCAAACAAGTATGTTCTTGCCCAGTGGCGGATAGGTGTGGGCGACATATCATTCACATGGAGAGGCCCCCCCCCCACCATAAACATCGCTAATCACACTTTCAAAAGATGACTGTAACAGATGGCAATCGAGATATAACTATTTATTTAAATTCCCTTTAGACTTTTATCTACTACAACCTAAACTTACACCGTAAAAAGTATTGGAGAGAAATGTCGAAGGCTTGTTTATAATTGTTTGTGGAAAACTATTGAGAAAAACCTTCATCCCCTATCGTAGATGACGGGAATCGAACCCCGAGCTCTTAAAGCTCTGCTATCGAACCCAGTACTTTTCCATGGATGTAAGTTCGTTATAGCGAATCGAACCGAAATATAACGTTTTTAAACGCACCCACCGAAAATATCAAGTTAATTGGGATCTTCGCAATTTATGCCCGTGACGAACGAATAATAATGTTTTCGGCCGGGTAGCGATTGTTGCGGTCGACGAGTTGTATCGTCTGAGATGCAAACATCGACCTCGGCTGGCCAATGACTTGGAGGCAACAACCTGCATGCATTATTACGTCACGGTAGAGCTGGCCCGTCTTATGTCTGTTCGAAGAGGTTTGCATCTTCGCCCCCGCACAGCACACGTACGGCTGAGTTGTCGTTGTATCGACTTCTCATTGGAAAAGTAGGACAATCCTCTCTCCCCATCATGAATAACTCGATCCGGAAGTACGACGGTAATCTGGCATGCCAAAATTATGGCACAACAGTGGCGTAGCAACATTTTCTATGCACACCGATGGGGGCATATGAGCCCCCCCCCCCCCTCCGTATTGTAAAACTTGTATAAATTTACGCGTACACTCCTCAAAGACCAAATCATCAATAAGAGATTTTGTATTTTGATAATTTGGTGTTTAACGACGTACTAGACGCCTTAGGTTATATGACGTCTTCCTAATCAAAACCACCAAATTACCAGGAAGGGAGGGCAGGGCTGGGCAGGGCCAAGTGGGAGAGGGAACTTAAGTGGGACAGTGGTTGGTGGGGGGGGGGGGGGAGGAAGAGTCAGGGGGTCAAATGCATAGTCGTTCCTCACGTGCTCCTCAACTCAGGCTTTCCTCAGACTCTCCCAACCACCAATCACAGAGCAGCATTGCCATGTGGACTGCTCTGTGATTGGTGGTTGGGAGTCTAAAGAAAGGCCGAGTTGAGGAGAACGTGAGGAACGACTATGCATTTGACCCTAGGTCTCCTTTTGACGCCTCTTACGTCTGGCAGAGTCACACTGGGCACAGACGGGTCAATAACAGATATCCCCTTACAACAGTGCATGGTAACTCACCACTTATTTGTTCTAAAATACATTATTGGACTATACACTGTTCCTATCACAGTTAAACATTGTGATTGTGAAATTTTGACTGTGACAAAGAACAGTGTATGTCCAGTAATTTGTATTACATATAACAATTCACCTGTTCAACTAAGTTTCGTTTTAATATCATTCAACAAGATGTGAGGTATAAATGGAAGTGTTGCTTTCGAGTCTTCGTTTGGGCAAAATCGTCATTATGTGCCTCAATGCTAGGACTTGTAAGTCGCCATTTACCTATGTATGCAAAGAAATAATGTATAAGCTCTTCCATCACGAAACTATTGTATTGTATCGTATTTATTTCGTAATGCACACATTTCTTATAATTCACAAAGCACGGAAACACACACACACTTCAATTAGACATGCTCAACGAATTATTGATCATAAAAAATTAACAGCATAAAGCAAGACATTCCATGCACCCATAATGCTGGAACATAATCCATATATTAATTACCCTTTATTGACGGTCATTGCAAATGAACACAACGAAGGCACGAGCAAAACACCGTCTTTCTTAGTCTCGCTGTCTTTCACAGGAGGCTTCCCATATTTTTATTTTCTAGGGATTTTGAGATTTTGATTAATCTCGAGTGCCCAGACACTTTTCACAAGTTTAGAACACAGCCGGTAAGTTATAGCATTAGCCTAAATGCCGGAAAAATGCAGGCTGGAGAAATGAATTCCTGAGAAATACAGTGGGTAAGATAAGAAGAGACAGGATATGAAAACCCAAACATTAGATAGTTCTGTCTGGGTATAAAGAAGATAGAAGATTGGATAAAAATTTGCCATAACAGTTTTCTACTAAAAATTCATATTTATCCACAAAAGCATCATATCTTGGGGAACTAGATAATACAGACCAATGACAGATAAAGGAACTATACAAGGAATACAAAGGAACCAAATAAAAGATGAACACAGATATGAATACTGTATAGATAACAATTTATTTATTAAACATAGTTAAAACAATCACTTCTTATCACCGGTGAAACTCCACGACGAAGACTTTCCATGGTCCTGCGAGACAAAGAAACACATGAATAGCATCAAGAATGAAACCATCAAATACTACACTTGTGTTGACGTATAGAAAACTTTAAAAACACAATATTTAATTATACATGTAGCATGCATTCTAAAAAATGCAACATACACAGTATTATTACTGTATATATTTTATTTGTAAGACATTTTGTCTGTCTGATCTGCATTTACTGTAGTCTAGACATAAAATATTACGAAAATATATTATAATTTTTAAAAGAATTCTTTTATATTTCTTGCTATCTCTTTCTTTTTTATTCTACTTAGTACTTACTACATATGGTACTATGATTTTAAACTTCTGTCGTTCAACTAAATCTTTACGTACCTTGAGTACAATGCCCAGGGCACCAAGTTTGTCCCGTAGCTGGTCACAAGACTGCAAGAGAGACGCCTCTTTCTGCTTAATAGCCGTCGCTCTAACCTGGCCACGGAACTCTACCGCACAGTCCAGGACTGTCTGGAGCTGGACGGAGGAACTCGAGTCCTAAATACAGAACAAGAGTTAGTACAACAATATCTCCTCTCAGCTCAGATACTTCTGTTTCACACGGTGTTGGAGTTGGGGCTTTGAATCTACTGCACAAGATACTAGACTCAAATTGGTTCTTTGATTGCTCCACTTTCTTGTGTCATGAAATGCATTTTAACACTGCAAATCAGTTTTGTTACTAAGTGGGTAGACTCTAAATGTGAATTTATTTTTCATTTATTTATTTTATTTAAGGTTTCAACCATCAATGCACAAAAATATTAGTACATATTTACTCGGGCTGTTCAGTTTTGTTTAATAGGTCTAAAGGTGTAAGCACAAGCCACACAATTCAAGCAACCTACCTCCAGGGAGGAGAAGTTTACGCCCAAAGTATCGAGCGTGCGTCTGACGAAGGTCGCGACGGCGGCCAAGGTCGCCGGGTGGGACACTTCACCGCCCTCTCGATCCTTGAGCATCTTGTTGGCGGTGGAGACCAGCTCGAGGATGGAAGTCATCGCCTTGGCCGTGTCGAAGTCGTCGCTCAGATGTAACCGCAGTCTAGTCTGTGCGTTGGCAAGCGACTGAAACAGGACGGTACCGTTACTGTAACGGATACTTCTCAGTTAATAAATGAGATCACCCGTTAATGAGATCAACATTAGATAAATAGTAAATCCATAGGTTCATAGCTGGTTCAGGAGCGGACGAGACTTGAAGACAGTATGAGCAGTATTTAAACAGGGGGATACTTGTCCGTAAGTCAATACATACCTCAACAATACGTGCATTGATTTAATTAATAATTTTGGTCGTAAAATTATAGGAGTGTTGGCAACATTGTGAATGCAAAAATGGACCAAAAGAGTATATAAAATGAGAAAATGTAACTACAAGATAATACATATATTGACCAATAATGTAATTTAAAGCCTTCACAACATTTGTAATACAGTACAGTACCTCTATCAATTTAGGCTCATCAATTGTTCCCCAACTTCCTTGGCCACGAATGCAGTTTTCAGCATCATTCAAGAAGGACTCGATCTTCTTACAAATTGCTGTCGCATTATTCATTGAGACTTCAGAGAATTCCACACCTAGAGGAAAAGACAGAGAAGAAGACACTTGAGGTTATAGGTCATAAGATGCATATTATTATGTAAATAACAAAGTAATGTTTGTTTTATATGTCCTGTGTCAATGTCGAAATTGAGACACATAATAGGGAATGTTCATAAAAAATAAATATTTTTCAGAGTACCAAAAAATGATAGATCTTTATCCAAATATTACGTTGAAATAATGTTTATGTCTGAGAAGTGCATAGTTTCAATTCTATTAGCATTTAAAGTATGACATTTCTACCTGCATTGTGAAACCATGGTGAAACGGTCCGTGACGTCAAACGTTGGTAAACAACAGATTTTATGAATTAATTTATCTAAGCTCTTTGGAATTCACAACTATTTTGCCTGTTATAACAGCACTTCATTGTTGTCGATCTTCAGACGTTTCATTTTAAAGCCACAATGTTTCCAACTATTCTATAAAAAAATGTAATTATTGATTATATTCGTATAAATTTATGTTCAATAGTATTTATTGAACATTTTAGAAACAAATTTGATACAAAACATTCTATTGTGAGTGAAATTATTAGCAAAACAGCGTTTCTTTATATGATTGGGTGGTTGTGATCCAAACGTTTGACGTCATTCCCTGTTTTTCCCGCCAAAACGATGTGTGAAAGTTTCGGGTGATTTTTATCAATGAAATCTATTCCAAACACACACAAAAATTAATATGATTCTTTATAGAAAATGAAATTCAAGTAGATGGAACTATAAAAAAATCATCTGCACATTCCCTATTGTGGTTTTATCATTAATTTTAAAGCGGATGAATTTTTTTCCATTGAAGCTACAGAATGCTGCAGTATGTGTGCAAACAAATCTCAGTAATTTATTTACCACTTACCTTTCTAATCTGAGTATTCTTTAAATACCTAACTTGGTGAATTCATCTTATTTTTTTTTTTCTTCTACAAAAAGTTCAACTCACTATTTCTGTATTTGGTGAGAAGACAGAAGAGCCGGAACTCGTTGGCGGAGTATTTCTTCAGCAACTCTCGTATGGAGACGGTGTTCTTCAGTGACTTGGACATCTTCGTGTTGTCCTTGAGATGCAGGTGGCCCGTGTGTAGCCAGTAGTTTACCCACTGCGCCACTCCGTGCGCCACGCAGCTTTGCGCTTCCTCGTTCTCGTGGTGCGGAAACAAGAGGTCTACGCCACCAGAGTGCAGGTCCAGACTCGGACCCAACAAGGCGCTACAAGCAGCACACGTTACTACCCTCGGCTAGAGATACGCGACGCGACATGACAATGTGTGTGATCGGTCTGGAATGGGACGGGAAGACATAAATCAGTACATGAAGGAAGCTAGGTTTTATTGTTGTTGCGGATTAACATCGCTCGATGCAGTGTGGCTCACGTAGAGCAACAAGCAATGAAAGAGAGAGGAAAGAGAAAAGTGGTGGTCACAAAGGAAGGAAAGTTGAGAAGAGATATGGTCAAACAATAAATCACAAAAATAGTATAAGTCTAGGATGGAAATGGAATTTGATTGGGTTTACATTTATGTTCATCTTCCTTAGAATTAATCTTCCTAAGAATAAATCTCTCTACAGTATACTGGTACCTTGCCATTGCGGAGCATTCAATATGCCACCCTGGTCGACCCTTTCCGGTCCCCCACGGACATTCCCACCAAGGCTCTTCTGGCTTTGCTCCTTTCCAGAGAGCAAAGTCCAATGCTGACCGTTTCCCAGCGACGGCTTTTGAGTCTTCCCCTTCTTCGGGAACTGGGCACAGTTTACCGTAAGGGGCAAAGTTTGGAGTGTCAAAATAGACCGAGCCGTCTTCGGTCACGTAACCCTGTCCTTTATCGACAATTTGTTGAACAAATTTTACAATCTGCGGAATGAAATCGGTGACTCTTGTAGTAAAAGTTGGCGCCAATACGTTGAGACTCCTCATGTCTTCAATGAACTCTGCCTCGTAATAGCTTGTTAAAGTTCGGATGTCTTGTTTACGGTCTGCTGCTCGAAGAATGATTTTATCGTCAATGTCCGTGATACCCATGACCATCACTACATTTATGTTAAAATGTTCCATCATTATTCTTCTTATAATGTCAAATTTCACATATGAACTGAAACACAAAGCACAAGAACCTTTGTTGAGAGAAAAAAGTAAAAGCTGAAAATATGGGGAAGGGAGATCACTCGACAAGCTGGAGAGGGATGGTTGGAAGACGGATGTTGGGAAGTTCTTGTTCCTGCACACGATGGTTGTGGATTGGAATAAGCTGGCTGAAGCCATAGTGAGGCAGGGTAAAAACAAGGCTTTTACGGCTAGTTTTAAGCCATGCCAAACGAGAGAGCCGGGAAGGTCCGTGAAGGAGCCGAGTGGTGACGGACGGGCAATTGGAAGTCTCGAGAGAGAGAATAAACATTGCCACTGGCCCAGTAGGTCATCAGCAACGAAACAGTCAGAGTGTTGAGTGCCGAGCGTTCTATTAAATGTTTGACCAAGAACCCTAGGCTAGGCTTAGGCGTACCCTAGGCACCTGCCCATATGCTAAGCATGTAGATCAAAGTTCTTACCATGCATGTCCAATGTGAGCAGAGTCGTAAACAGTAGGCCCACACATGTACCAACTAGCGTAAGAAGGAGTCCTTAAGATCAATGGCACTTTCTTTTTTGTTGCACTATTATACACTGATATTTGTGTATCATAGCCAACTGGTCGAGCCCAGTGGGACGATTTTTTACACTTGCATTGAATAACTCGAGATGATGACTGAAGCTTTGTTTTCAAAATATAAACCAACGACTTGCGCATTAATAACGCCATTATTTATTTAAAGTACATTCAGCTAAATCAACTAGCCTAGGCCCACTCCAACATTTGAGAATTTTAAGGTTATGAAGACGCAGCTGATGTTTACAAATTTTCACCGCCAACTGAATCACACGTGCAGATGCTATAGAAAGCTGTGAACAGCTGTTTGTTGTCAAAAGATAGCCTAGCAGCCTTGACAGTGTTTGTGCCTAGATTTTAACATCTTTACCCCAACGTTCAAAGGTAAGAATATCTAAAGTTAACAATACATTATTTTGAAAGTTTCTAATACAATATTTATCTATAACACAAGCCGAGGCCTCTAATGTGGGCCTTGATATAGCCTAGGGCCTACCTAGTGCAGAAAAGGTTAACTCTAACCTCAGAGGTATTTGTTTAGTATCACTGATCGCTCGTCTTACTCACTTTTTCCAATGAAAAACGCCAAAGTCTTGTTTAAAGTGATATTTTTATTGAACAATGTTTAATTGTCTTTCTTTTGATGCTTATTAGAATATTGTAGTTAGTTTTTAAGAGTAATAAATGATCGTTTGAAGTTTTTATATGAAAAGTTGACGTCTTCTTCCGTGTTCCTGCTTGTGTCCGTTGCAGTGCTGCCAATGGCAAACTATCCAAAACCACCCCCTAACCTCGGGCAAAGTCACTTTTGGGCGCAAATCTGCATAGTTGCATAATTTGAAGAAGGGGTATTTAATCGTAGGGGCCTAGTTTGCACGTACATCCAAAACCCCATCCTAACCTCTGGCAAACTATCCAAAACCACCCCCTAACCTCGGGCAAAGTCACTTTCGGGCGCAAGAGGTAGGGTTTTTTCATGTACTTACGTTGGTAGACCACACTTTATGTGTGCTCCGAACAGCTGCGCCCTCGCACGTCCGCCATATTGCCATATTTAACGTGATTTTGTTGTCAAATCGATGCAACTTCAAAACGATAATTTAATATGAAAGAAAAGACTATTTGTATTGAAAATCACTGGAACTTACAGATAAATCATGAAATAACAATTATGTACAGCGCAAATGATCAATATCGCAAAGGAATGCAGAAAAAAAGTGAGTACGAAACGCGATCAGTGATACTAAACAATTACCACCTCAAATTATATGTTTCTGTATTTGTTCAGAAAACTATTCAAGATGATGAAATACGAGGGAGAAGGAGATGAGCTGGCCGATAAGTCTCCTTGTGCTGGTGTTCGAGCTGACCTGAAGATGTGCCTGCTTCAGAGTGACTGTGTTAAGAAGGTACGTTTCCAGACAGGGGTCTGCCTGTTAATGCTGTTACCGGACAATATTAAATCATAACCAACTTTCCCGTTCCTGGAGCGCCTTCCTGGGCTATTGTGCACCGTATTGAGCCAATGCACAGGCCTAGACTAGGTTACTCCATGGTTACACCTACTGTTGCATACAGAGCATAGCCTGTACTCAAGTTTAGGGTATTCTCTGTATAAAGACAAATTAAAATTCATAGCTACCAAATTAAACATACCCCAGGTCTGTGTTAACTACAGGCTACGATAATAACATAGGCCCTATATCATATGTGTTAAATCTGTATTGGATGAAGGCGTTTCGGTTTGGTTCCAGAATCTGATACATACATGTGTAGCCAACGCATTCAGTATGCAGCGATTTTGATCCAGTTCCTTTCACAACCGGCATTGAGGACTCAATTCACTTTGATTTTGTCTCTCTTTGAAATGAAATTGAGTGATGTCCAAAGTTACAAATTAATGGATGTGTTACAAAACTTGCTCAAATTGTCTAGTCGGAATAGGACAACTCTTCTTGCTGCTTCTACGGTTTGTCACTTACAGATGGTGATATGGCATGTCACGCACTATATGTTCACAAAAAATGTAGCAATTTAGTACATCAGCTACACTTAGTCATCATCAGTCACCAACACAACACCTATCACGGCTACAGTATTTCAGGTTGTACGTCAAGAAGAATTTTACTGGTATACTGTATAGTGACATCGGTTGATTCCAGTGGACTGAGAGGTAGTAATTTATAAGTAGTATCTAATTGAAATGTCGTATATCTTTCACAGGACAACAAAACCCCTCGCGAGTGTCTCCAAGCACGTGATGCTTCTATTCCGAACGAGTGCTATGTTCTTCGCCAGACGTTCTTCGAGTGCAAGCGATCACTGGTAATTATTTTGTATTGCAGTTCGATTCCTATATTAACCAATGTGTGGCCAGGAATGTTCGCTAATAAAGAGTATTTATTGTATGTCATAATGTTTAATATATTTTTTCATTTTTTGTTTCAGTTGGATAATCGGCAAAGGTTTCGTGGTAGGAAAGGTTATTGATTCATATAAAATTAATACATTCAGTGCATTACAATATATTTTATTTGTTTACATTAATACTGCATAAAGTTTGTAAATAAAATCTCTTAGAATTCAAATATTGCTTCAGTTATTTTGGCTATATAGTTTACACTACGTAATTCCAACTAACTCCTAGAAGGCACTTTTTTTTTACAAAATATAATACTAGCTAGATCAATGTAAAATGCTTTAAAATTGGGCCTTAGCAAACTAATTCTTAAGTGCACATTCTTGGACGGATGAACCTATTTTACTATGTACACATTTTATATTTAAAAATTCATTGTAATGGTAGTGCTGTATCATTATTATAAACATCTATTTCCACTACAGTATGGACGGTCAAACATGGGTTTCATGTTTTTACTAATAAATTAACAAGTGAATGAGAACATGTTGATGCCAGTCAGCTGGAGTAGTCAAGTGTCGGAATGAGAAAGTCGACAATGACCTGCACGCCTGTGATAGTGTCAAACCAACTCAATTATGGAGTTACTTTCAACATGGATATTGGATACCACTCGGTCATCAGTACAACGTTGGGCAGAATGTTCATTTTTAACACTGTAGGTAATGACATCTATGGCTAGAGGATTTAACGAATGAGTTGACATCCAACAGTAATAATAGGGTACGTAGTAGCTTTTGCTTACCGAAAACACGTGTCACTATCATGGCACGTTAATTGACTGACTTGATTGAATATGAAGAAAGTTACACAATGCAAATGTTGTTTCACAGACTAAAATGTATGCCCCAAAACCCCAATACATCTATGTATACCTCATACGTACTTGGAACACCTGTAACTTTTTTACGGTACTTAAGGCTGGTCCACACAGATTATTTAAGCATAAGATTTAAGGTTTAACGCGTAGTCGTAAAGTTGGATCATAGGAAACACGTACTGGCGTTCACACAAAGTTTTAGTTTTAAGACATTGTTTTCATTGTTGTTTTTACAACAACGTCTTAAAACCTTAAATCTTATGCTTAAAAAATGTGTGTGGACCAGCCCTTAAATAGCTTTCAAAGGCACTATGTCTGAGTATAATAATATTGCAGGTACTTTTAAGCAATGGCCAACTGTGTAATTATTTTGCACTAGGCTTACAAGCGTAAGATCCACAAATGTTGCATTATCTTGTAATTCTACTCGCTCATCCACACTTTGTAAATGTAAGGTAACCAGACAAACTAAAAATGTCATAGAGGAATGTTTTTCGATTATAACGCTGGCCCGATACCAGTTTCCTGAGATATGAGCTTATCTGAACTAAGAACTGATTTCGAGTTGGTGTTACTAAACGGTGTATACGTATGGTATTTTGTTTCACAACCCTTCCAGTGATGTAACTCAAGTAGTTTAAACTCACCGGTCAACGACGATCACGATCCTAAATACACGTTGCGGAAATGTGACGTTCTTACCAGTACGGGAACTACTAATAAACTGTTGAACTTGTTTTGTAACATTTCCAGTTTTGCTTCCAAAGCAGTCTCCCTCTTGAAAGCTTCAACGTTATTGTATCCAGGCACAAGAACATAACCTTGACGTGTTTCTTAGAAGAGTTTCTCTGTTTCACCCGGCTGTACTAAGGCCGAGCCGGAACGCAATTTCAACCATGTTCTGTGGTGCGGAGTCGTGATGACAGACGTACACCTCCCTCGGTTGCGGGGTGAAGAACAGTCGCCTAGAAATAAAACAATTCCAGGTCACACATGTCACCGTAAGTGCTTTTTACACACATAAAAGACTAACCAAAGAGTAAACTGCATCTCTACTAACTCTTGACATAACTGTACCAGAAGCAGTGTCACTCTTCCAAGGCCAGGTATCATAGTTAGAGGTACTGTATGTGAAAATAGCATTTTGAAAATGGATTCATAGCACTTTCATTTTCAAAACTAACCATTTTGTAGCACTTTGTAGCATCTATTTTTTTCCTTCCTTAAACATCTTTTGTATGGGGTTACTTTGCAATTTTAATATCCAGTTATGCCCAGGGGAAACATTAACATGAATAGAATTGAAACCAAGCCACACAATGTAAGAATACAATGTCAAACTAACATAAAATATGCACAGAAAAAACATAATTTTAGTTAAAAATAGCGCTTTGTGGCGTTTTCAAAAATTTCAATGTACTTGTATAGCATCTATTATACAAAACGCTATTTTCACGTACCTCTAATCCCAAACTATGATTCATAGTTAGTATGCGTAGGGTGGGAAGTTAAAACTCTGTCTTACCCAATGACCCAGTATGTGAACGGTTGGGTCTTCTTCGTGTTCTCCAGATCGCCGGCAGAGCACTCGAAGAGGACTCCATGTTCTTTGATCGCCACCAGCGACTTGTTCACCCTAGTCTTGCTCACCTCGTGCCCAGCCAGCTTCTGTACAACACACAGTTCTATTAGCGTTACAAAACTACTTTCTTCTGACAATTAATTATAAGATACACTTCATTTTATTCTGATTGCAAAGCAACATTGGAAAGGTGGATTTGTGCGGACATAGGCCTACAGCACAACATGGGGCCCTATTTCTGAAAGTTGTCAGTTTGTGACAAAAAAAGTACAAAAGTGACAATTACATACGCAATTGTGTCGTAAAAACTCAATAACAGTACCTACTCCATAAAAATACATTTGTTAGTTGTAATTATGTTATTCCTAATTATTGTTAATGATCTTTTTATAGTTAAAAAGTAAATAAATAGAAAAGTAAATTAAGTAAATAAAAAAATAAATTAAAGTTAGTTAAAAGTAACACCTTTAATTACTACAAACTAACATCTTTTTCATATAGTATTGTGTTCTTAGCAATCCAAATTACTTTTTCAAAGTTGTGTGGCGTTCTTGAAATATGACTCAAAACAAAAAACCGCTAATTTTGTGAGGTTGTAATATCCGCGCTAGTGGTTTCCTCTCGACTAACGGCGAGCCCCAACCTACCTACCTTGAACTGCACGGTGTTCTGCAGAAGCGTGTGTATGACTTGCGCGCTGAGCCGGAAGTTGTGCAGGATCTCTGTCATCCGCTGCGACTGTACGTAGCCGTCTCGGTGGGGGGGCGGACACATCAAGATGCCTTCAGTCAGGTCCAGGTGGACGTAGTGAAACATAACGTTCTCCTCGCCGGCCGTCAGCCTGGACAAAGTGGTGATACTCGTTGGTTCAAATTTATGTATAATTCAAAGTATTGATGCGGGAGAGTGAGACAGAAAGAGAGAAAGAGAGAGAGAGAGAGAGAGAGAGAGATTGATTGATTAAGGTCTTTTTATTTATGGCGGGATTAAGGCCAGTGAGGCCTTATCTTCCATCAAACCATGCTATAGTTATAAAAATACAAGAAACAAAATTCATAATGAAGAATACAAAAGGTAAATACAAAATACAAAACACAGAGAGAGAGATAGAGATAGATAGATAGATAATGGTCTTTATTGAAGGCGGGATTAAGGCCAGCAAGGCTGAGCCGTTCATCCAAGAGAGAGAGAGAGATAAGTCTTTGTTTCTTTAACTACATACAATCATTTAAAATTTCAGATATAGATAGATCATATTTTTCCAGAGAGTAGAAAACACTTCAGAAAGCCGTATGGGTCAAAAGCATCCAGTGAAACCTTTCAGGACATAGGACAGGTTACCAGGTAGGTACACATGTGATTGTAAAAACTACAAAAATACTTACTCTGCTCTTGTTGGACAAATGTAACTAATAATTAGGTACCGGTACTGGAACTGTAAACCCATAAAAAAAAATAGTTGTATCCAATAATTTTGTTACTACTATTAGATGGTTCCTATGCAACACGTAGCGCATAGTTGCTATACGACATGGTATTAGATTGTTGCTATGCAACACGTAGCGCATAGTTGCTATACGACATGGTATTAGATGGTTCCTATGCAACACGTAGCGCATAGTTGCTATACGACATGGTATTAGATGGTTGCTATGCAACACGTAGCGCATAGTTGCTATACGACATGGTATTAGATGGTTCCTATGCAACACGTAGCGCATAGTTGCTAAACAACATGGTATTAGATGGATGCTATGCAACACGTAGCGCATAGTTGCTATACCACATGGTATTAGATGGTTTCTATGCAACACGTAGCGCATAGTTGCTATACGACATGGTATTAGATGGTTCCTACGCGACATGTAGCGCATAGTTGCTATACGACATGGTATTAGATGGTTGCTATGCAACACGTAGCGCATAGTTGCTATACGACATGGTATTAGATGGTTGCTATGCAACACGTAGCGCATAGTTGCTATACGACATGGTATTAGATGGTTGCTATGCAACACGTAGCGCATAGTTGCTATATAACATGGTATTAGATGGTTGCTATGCAACACGTAGCGCATAGTTGCTATACAACATGGTATTAGATGGTTGCTATGCAACACGTAGCGCATAGTTGCTATACGACATGGTATTAGATGGTTGCTATGCATCAGGTAGCGCATAGTTGCTATACGACATGGTATTAGATGGTTGCTATGCAACACGTAGCGCATAGTTGCTATACGACATGGTATTAGATGGTTGCTATGCGACATGGTATTAGATGGTTGCTATGCGACACGTAGCGCATAGTTGCTATAGGACATGGTATAAGATGGTTCCTATGCAACACGTAGCGCATAGTTGCTATACGACATGGTATTAGATGGTTGCTATGCAACACGTAGCGCATAGTTGCTATACGACGTTGTATTAGATGGTTGCTATGCGACACGTAGCGCATAGTTGCTATACAACATGGTATTAGATGGTCTCTATGCGACACGTAGCGCATAGTTGCTATACGACATGGTATTAGATGGTTCCTATGCGACACATAGCGCATAGTTGCTATACGACATGGTATTAGATGGTTGCTATGCAACACGTAGCAGATGGTTGCTATACGACATGGTATTAGATGGTTGCTATGCAACACGTAGCAGATGGTTGCTATACGACATGGTATTAGATGGTTGCTATGCAACACGTAGCGCATAGTTGCTATACGACATGGTATTAGATGGTTGCTATGCAACACGTAGCGCATAGTTGCTATACAACATGGTATTAGATGGTTCCTATGCAACACGTAGCGCATAGGAGCTATACAACATGGTATTAGATGGTTGCTATGCAACACGTAGCGCATAGTTGCTATACGACATGGTATTAGATGGTTCCTATGCGACACGTAGCGCATAGTTGCTATACGACATGGTATTAGATGGTTCCTATGCGACACGTAGCGCATAGTTGCTATACGACATGGTATTAGATGGTTGCTATGCAACACATAGCGCATAGTTGCTATACGACATGGTATTAGATGGTTGCTATGCATTACGTAGCGCATAGTTGCTATACGACATGGTATTAGATGGTTGCTATGCAACACATAGCGCATAGTTGCTATACGACATGGTATTAGATGGTTGCTATGCAACACGTAGCGCATAGTTGCTATACGACATGGTATTAGATGGTTGCTATGCAACATGTAGCAGATGGTTGCTATACAACATGGTATTAGATGGTTGCTATGCAACACGTAGCGCATAGTTGCTATACGACATGGTATTAGATGGTTGCTATGCAACACGTAGCGCATAGTTGCTATACGACATGGTATTAGATGGTTGCTATGCAACACGTAGCGCATAGTTGCTATACGACATGGTATTAGATGGTTGCTATGCAACACGTAGCGCATAGTTGCTATACAACATGGTATTAGATGGTTCCTATGCAACACGTAGCACATAGTTGCTATACAACATGGTATTAGATGGTTGCTATGCAACACGTAGCGCATAGTTGCTATACGACATGGTATTAGATGGTTCCTATGCGACACGTAGCGCATAGTTGCTATACGACATGGTATTAGATGGTTCCTATGCGACACGTAGCGCATAGTTGCTATACGACATGGTATTAGATGGTTGCTATGCAACACGTAGCGCATAGTTGCTATACGACATGGTATTAGATGGTTGCTATGCAACACGTAGCAGATGGTTGCTATACGACATGGTATTAGATGGTTGCTATGCAACACGTAGCGCATAGTTGCTATACGACATGTTATTAGATGGTTGCTATGCAACAAGTAGCAGATGGTTGCTATACAACATGGTATTAGATGGTTGCTATGGAACACGTAGCGCATAGTTGCTATACGACATGGTATTAGATGGTTGCTATGCAACACGTAGCGCATAGTTGCTATACGACATGGTATTAGATGGTTGCTATGCAACAGGTAGCGCATAGTTGCTATACGACATGGTATTAGATGGTTGCTATGCAACACGTAGCGCATAGTTGCTATACGACATGGTATTAGATGGTTGCTATGCGACATGGTATTAGATGGTTGCTATGCGACACGTAGCGCATAGTTGCTATAGGACATGGTATAAGATGGTTCCTATGCAACACGTAGCGCATAGTTGCTATACGACATGGTATTAGATGGTTGCTATGCAACACGTAGCGCATAGTTGCTATACAACATGGTATTACTTACTACTGTATTGGCTATGTTTCCTTTGTACAGTAGTATAGCCTACAAATGTGTAGATCAGTTTTTATAACTGAATAGGATAGACATTAAATAAATAAATCAGTTCAGTTCAGTTTGCTCATAGATGTCTTGCAAGAAGGTTGAGATCAGATGTTTTTGTTTAACACGTACTTGGATGACAAGATGATGTCCAGTCCCGCAAGAACCGACTGAGATTGTCTTCTCTCCGAATCAAAGTTCTGGCCGTCACTCTAAACAAACAAACAAACAAGCAAGTAAGCATGTTAGTTAAGAAGCGTAATACCTTTCTAATCCCAGTCACTACCACAGAAATAACAAATTATATCAGCAAAATGAAACCAGATACAGCAACTGGACCTGACCAAATCAGCACACAGCTAATTATCAACAATAAAGAATCCATAGCCATACCCCTTCTACATATTATAAATAAAAGTTTTGAGACAGGAACATATCCAGAAACATTCAAAATTGCCCATATAAAACCATTGCATAAAAAAGATAATACAACCTTACCACAAAATTATAGACCAATCTCTCTCTTGAGCATTCTATCTAAAATACATGAAAAGTGTATCAAGGTGAGATTTTATTCCTTTTTAGAAGAAAATAACCTTATTTCTCATAATCAATTTGGTTTCCGTAAAAATGCAAGTACTGAAGATGCTATACTGAAGCTGACATCACACATAAATACAATGATCGATAAAAACCAAAAGCCCTTAGCTATCTTTTTAGACCTTGCTAAAGCCTTTGATACTATTTCCCACACCGTACTACTAAATAAATTGCATTCACTAGGAATCAGAGGGCTCGCATATGAATTAATCAAAAGCTACATACAAGAAAGACCCCAATATGTAAAAATAAATAATACAATAAGTAAACCAAGAAAAATTAAATTTGGAGTCCCACAAGGAACGGTCCTGGGACCCCTATTATTCTTAGTCTATATAAACAGCCTATGCAAAATCAAAATTGATGGTGAAATAATAACTTTCGCTGATGATACGGTAGTAATATTCTATGGCAAAAATTGGCATGAAGTCCACAAGAAAGCAGAACTTGGGTTTCAGAAAATTAGACAATGGTTAGACACAAACTTACTTACATTAAATGAAACCAAAACATCCTATATAACATTCTCAACAAAAATATCATTTCAACCTGTATTATCTGTAATAAAACTGCACAACTATAACTGTAAACAAATGGATCACTCGTGCACTTGTTACACACTAAACAAATCCACATCAATAAAATACCTAGGAATCCTGATAGATCAATACCTAAAATGGGATATACATATCAACACTCTCATAAAGAAATTAAGATGCATAATGCCCAGCATGTATGATCTGCGACATATCCTAAATCAAGATACGATTAAAACAGTGTACTTTGCGTTAGTACAATCCATCCTACAATACGGGATAACAGGATGGGGCGGTGCACACGATACTCACATCAAAAGACTTATGTCTGCCCAGAACACTATCCTAAAAATAATTTTCAAAAAAGAACATAGATATCCAACTGAAGAGCTATATAGAAACACTAATATACTACAAATTCGAAAATTATATGTACTTGCATTATCGCGAATAACTCATGCTAATAAACTAAATTACAATCCAGCCCCAAACATAAGTAAAACTACTACCCGCTCAAAAACTAATAAAGAGTTATTTATTCATCGTGTCAATAAAACATTCCAGCAGAGACATGCTACATTTATAGGCCCCAAAGTATACAATAAACTACCACTAAAAATTAGGAGCACCAAGAATAAACACTCATTCAACCTACAACTAAAGAAATGGGTCCAAACTTTACCCATGTGTACTGTACACAACATAATTAACAACACAGGAAAAATGAAGCCTGGTTATTAATGTTCCTAACTGTTATATAAATGTTCCTTACTGTTATATGTTCCTTAAAAAATAAAATAAGTTAACACATAGTATAGTTATAGTTTATAAAATAGTTTTTACTGTTTATTATGTTTTTTATATGGTTTATACACGGCATAGGCCGACCGCTTCATGATATAACTTCATTTCTATAATGATAATAACCATGTTACATATGATAATTAATATAAATTTAATAAACATACATATATCATGTATGTATGGATATTTTTTATTGGATAATCCATTGGATTATTCTTTTCTCATACTGCTAACAATAAGATTTACAGTAAAATAGTTTTGTACCCACCTAGTATTATGTTCTATACATTTCATATTAAAAATGTAGTAAGAACTAGATTACAGACAACCACCTTATAGCTAAATTAAAAATTGTCATATGTTTAGAATAATAGAATATCATACTATGTACCAGTATGCTCCACCTCAAGATTCTTCTTCTAGGAGCATACAAAACTTCAAACATCAATTTGTATTGTAAAACAACTGGAAAAATAAAGAAACTGAAACTGAAACCTGGCCATAAACACACACACATCTTAGGTTATGTGTATGCACGGTGGAATTGATTTAAATCACACAATTTTTTTTTTTAATTCAATCAACAACAAAACACTGAAGTATTTTTCATTTGTTGAAAATGCATTGGATGTAATTTGCCATTTGGAACTACAATATCACTACTTTACCAACCAGTCTCATATTTTTTACTTTTTTTTGGTCCCATATTATTATATTACAAAGTTGATTTAAATTTAAAAAAATCCGATGTAAATAAAAAACATGATTTTTTATTAAAAAAAATATTTTTTTTATCCTACTCTGTAGTGTACGCACCCTGTAGCAGTCCGACTCAGAGTCCGAGTCGCTGAGTCTCTCTCGCTCCCTCTCGGCTCGGCGTCCGAGTATCGGGGCCTCGTCGCTCTCGGCCAGGCTCGCCGTCCTACTGGCCGAGTCTTCTGAGCAGAGCGACAGGCCTGACAAGTTGGGGCTGCGGTCCGACAGCAACCCTGCGACATTCACAATAAACAATGTCACATTGCTGAACCATCTACACTCAACATACGTACAAAAAACAAACTTCTCCAACCCTTGTTGCCGACCACCAAACAATTATTTATTTATTTAATATTTATATTCGATATATATTTTCGAGTGATCAAGACCTCGGTCGAAACGTCTCGTTATATTTGTATTATGTTTTTTATGTGTACTTCAAACTCGCAAATCCGTCATCTTACACGAAGGTAAGCTGTTGGATCCTTTCCTCACATTATATACCATTCCAGCCGATTGGCACCTACTTTCATAACCTTTATATTCAACCGTGCAATATAATGAATGAACACAGCTCCAACGTCCAAACACAAGGAGTGATGACTGCCAATCCATACTAAAAGTACATAACTAAAAACTTTTTTTCCTTCTTGTGCCAAGATGGCTTTTTCAGCCATTCTTTTGTCTTACTATCCAATATAAAACAGCTTCCTTTTCTGGCCTGCTCATATCATTGGGCAGGGAGTCAATAACAACCTTGAGGGCAGCACATCTAAAAAGATGTGCCCTGTCTTGTACATCAGAGCCACACAATTTGCACGTTGCCGGTTCTTTGCTGATGTTAACGCGGTTCAGGTGATGCTGCAGGACATCATGGCCTGTTGCCAGCCGAAACTGGGCAGTGGCCGTCTTTCTGGACCAATTCTTATCAGGTCCTCTGTTGATCTCTGCCCACCAGCTTTTGGCTCGTAAGGCCTCTTCATATGTGCTTTTGTACACCTTTTTGATGGCTGTCTTGATCTTGATTTTAGCACCTCTGAAGGACGTAGCCGCAGCTTGTGGAGGAGCAGCTTTCGTGGCTTTTTTGGCCAAGAAATCAGCTTTTTCGTTGCCCAGGATCTGGCAGTGGCTAGGGATCCATTGAATTTCTAGTTCTTTATTCTGCTGACGGAGACTGGCAAGGGAGTTTTTGAAGAGCAGCGATTGGGGGTGGAGGTTCACTGCTTGAGAGACAAATTGGATTGCTGGAACGCTGTTGTTAAGGATAACAAATTTTGACTTGTTAAATGGGAAGGCTGGCACCTCAGCAATTTTTTGAGCTGCAAAAGCTAACAATGAACATATAAAATGATACGTATAATAAAACCCGGGAGAAGATAATAAATATTATAAAAAACCTAACAATATGAAGACCTAAGAATAATGAAATACTCTTCTTCTTCTTCTTCTTCTTTCGAACACCCAGAGTTGGAACTTATGCCATTCTCTGCCTAGTTGCCCAATAAAGGTTTGCCACATATTTCCTTCTTGTTATATAGGCTACCGTATACTACAGCTCCATCATAATTTACCTGTGTTGTTGGGTGATCTATCTGGGCTCGGAACCCGTCGTTTCAATATGGACGTCACCTCGGGGACCTTCCTACTGGAAACGTTGGGAGATGTCGACGCCATGGAGGCAACTGCAGAGAAGAAAGAGCAAACATTACATCTTCTTCTTCTTAAATGCCCACATTTGGTTATTATGCCATCACGCTAGATCTAGTCAACCAGATAAAATGGTACCGAATTAATTTTCTACCTCTCTAGTTCCTACCATCTAATTGAAACGGGGCCATTAGGGATAATTTATGATCTTCCGTTGGTTGCCTGTGGAACGGTGCCCCCATGACTAGTTAGGTTTGTGCACTCTACGCAGAGGAAGACTGCATCTACGAATGTGTGAAAGAACGCCAGGAATCCGTTGATTTTCTTTGAATTGGCGTGCATGCAAGAGGCAGTAGACTGAACCGGCCACATGCAAATTATGTAATTTTGAACCCCAAGACAGAGCACACCTTTTTAGGTGTGCCACACTTCAGAGTGACATTGACACCCTGCCCAATGATACGGGCAGGTCAGAAAAGGAAGCCATTTTATATTGGATAGCGAGAAAGGGGAATGGCTGAGGAAGCCATCTCTGCATAGAAAAAAAAAAAAAAAGATAAGGATCTGAGGTCGGTGTGCGACTGCTTACATGGGGGGTAGTGTAGCTACCTGTGCTGGTGAGCTTGGTCGGTGTCAGTCCCAAGAAGCCCGGTGACGCTACCTTCTGCAGCGCGATCTGTTCTGGCTGGCAGGGTTGAGGCCGGGCGCACTTGTTGAGCCACCGGGCGGCCACGGAGACGATGCCCAGTTTCTGTACTCGCAGCAAGGTGTCCTGTACTTGCTCCACGTACACCACGTCCGGCCCGCAGTCACCCTCAGATCTGGCAACATGGCACACACATGAGCACACACTAACACTCTGTGCATCTTTACAATAACAGGAGAGAAAATATTTATACTTCACAATAAACTAGGGCTATTCTATTATTAACAGGGAAATGGAACACAATAATTGAGAGCAAGTTTGGAGGAAGAAGCTCAGACATGTAATCAAACAGATAGGGTGTAGGCTTAATCGATACGATGGTTTGGGGATCAGAGTTTTGAATGGAAGCACAAAAGCTGTTGAGAAAAATGTTTGAAATGAAAATATAGCTAAAAATATTGTACCGGTAGGCTACTACTACTACTTCTGCTGTCTCTATTGGTTAGCACGACAACGCATGATGGCCGAATAGACCAATTTCGGGCATAAGAGAAGAAGAAGAAGAAGACTTCTTTACCTGATAGTGCAGCCTCCAGATTCCAGGAGAACCACCAACATGTCATGACCCTGAAAGTAAAAAAAGAAAACTTTGGATTAGGTAAAATAAAGTTATATTACAACAACTACGCTATCCTTCTTATACCGGCTGTTTTTACTTTTTATACTGGCCACACTGTTGTAGTGCACTAGCCATGCTTAGAATGTGCGCTACATACATACACTACAACATATAGTGCACTACGTGCAGTAACAAGCAGGTACGGGAAATTCCGCGGCAAATTCCCCTGCGCCGAGCGACCGTCTCTTCTGAGAATTTTACAGCCTGCAATGCTTAACATGGCCAGTATGACCAACATTTTATAGTACCGGTATGTGCACACACTTCACTTACTACAAAAATCAAAATTAGTTTTGTTTGCATTATTAATTATTATATATAGGTAGAGATACGTCTTTTTAGCCAAATTTTTTTCTAAATTTAGCATTTTGTAGCATTTATATTTTTTTTCCCATCAAAACCTTGTATATCAGGGGGTTTCTTGCACTTATAATGAAAAATTATGTGCAGGTACTAGTTAAAATCAATTCAGTTGTAGCTTTTAACTTCTTCAGGGGTTAAAATGCAGTTCTTTACCAAATCTCAATAGAAATAAGAACCCATTATTTTTTGTAAAATTAGCATTTTGTAGCGTTTTCAAAAATAAAACCAAAATAAATGACCAATTTAGCATTTAAAACCTAAAACGCAAACATAACGTATCTCTATATATAGGCCTAGATCTCACTTTGCCCACAATGAGTAGGAACCACTTCCCGTCCGGCAGCCTGTATGGTGAGATGGCTGTCTGCACCGTCTGCAAGCCGCGTTCACACGAGGCGAGATAGACCCTCCGCCACAGGACCAGCGAGCGCACGGCCTCTCTGCGACCGAGCTCCAGCAGGCCGTGCTGACGGCAGAAGCTGACCACGTCGACGAGGTCAGCGTGCTGCAGGTGGGACGACAGCAGGTAGCCCTTGTGGAAGAGACACGACCCGGTGATGGTGAAGAGTCTCTGGTAGCCGTTCAGGTCGTCGTTCTAGAGACACGACGTTGCAACGATTAGGGGCGACGGGGGGGTTAGTCTCACTGTTAGAACCGCGTAATAAACGCGTTTTAGTAACAATCATCTTGAGAACGCCACACAATATTAAAAAAGTCCAAGTAGGGGGTAAGAATATAGGCAACCCAACAGCTTACCTGGTTGGGGACTGCAGGGGTCTCGTAGATAAAATAAGGGTTTACATATATAAAAGAATTCAGACATAAAACGTCGAAACTGTTTCGGCCAAACAGGGCCTTGTTCACTCGACGAGTGCAGAGGGATGACTAGGACTAGGGATGACAATATTGAAAAAGTGATAAGTGGCCAAACAGTAGTTTTAAAAGAGCTAATAGGCCTAACTATATGACAAAAATAACCAATATTTTAATCATGCCGGTTATTTTATTGGTAGGCCTAATGTAAAATAATTTACAATTCTTAATAATTACCTGGTAACAAAAATATATTTCAAAGTTTTAAACTAGGTAACGATAAATAAATAAAAAAATAAGCAAGATTAAGAACAAACCCAGCAGACCAACGAGCCATACAGACAGAGTACTCACCACGTCCCCAAAGTCGCTGGCCTCCAGTTCGCTGAGAGCCTCGTCCAGCTGAGCCTGGGTCTCCCTGGGCAGCGGGAGCCAGCGCGCTGCCAGCAGAGTGTCCTCAAACAGCAGCGGGGGGGCGGGGCCGGGCGGAGACGGCAGCAGACCTCCGGCCAGCAGGCGGGTGAAGAACAGACAGAACTGGTGGTCGAGCGCGGGGCGGTTGCCGGCATCGCTGAAACACCTGTTGCACACGCGAGGTGTAAAGCAGCCAGCCGCCGATATCTATTCGGTTCCCACACAATTTGCAAGTATTAGCCTATGATATTTCCATAACGGGGCCCCAATTTATTCATTTTATTAGGTAATTACTAATTTGTGAATTTAAACTATGTTGCACTGTGTACATTCATTTGTTAAATAATTGGAATTCAGAACAAGATAAACATGTTCTAGTGAGGGGGGGGGGGGAAAGGTACAGAAGGACGACAGCTTACCTGAGAAAGTAGATAGGTCACTTTGAGAAACATATAGATGAGCAGAGAAATAAATAACTGAGACTGTTAAATTAGGTATCTATGTCAATTAATTGTGAATTAAATTGAAGTTTCGAAGAGACAACAAGCTAAGTTCACTACTTTCTGCACGTAAATATGAGCTTTGTTTACCGATGCAACGTCTGATGCGAGAACTGCAGATTGCGGACCACGTCGGCAGTCACACTGAGAGCTTCGTGTAGTCGACACTGCGAGTCGGGCAGCGCTAGTAGTAGCAGTTCTCCGCCAGGCTGGGCAGTGTAAGTGACGTGCATGAGTTCCCCTCTCAGCAAACAGGTCGAACTAAACATCAACAGACAGAAATAATCTTAAAACAATGTCAACACTGTAGCAATATTAGAATTCTAAGAATTTAAACTAAAGGTGCAGACACTTGAGTTAGAATGGAAAATGAGTTATTTAGGAATACTAATTGTTTAAGAGAATGGGTGTTTTGGATGTACACACTTCAACTATAGGCCTACTACACCTAAAATAACGATGTGAGTAACGACAAAATGATGATGTTACGTGTAGAATACCCGCAAAGATAACACAGATGTTTAATCAATGTGATTTTCCCACATTACAAATTATGTATTGATATTTTGTGTTCAATACTGTAATACAGACTGAAAGAAACTACAACAAGAACGAAATCATTCTATTTCCATTATTAACTAATTCCGGCAGCACCAGTAATTGATAGCAAATATACAAAATGTTAAGATATGTTGCATTTATGAAGCAACACATTCAAACACCATGTTTCTACAACTGCATAAAATTCGCAGGTGTTATAGAGTTGGGTAACTACTGATGTGTTACGTTACTTATCGATTTACCTGAGGGGTGGTGAGGTTGCGACCTCGGGTACAAGATGATGGAGAGTTAAGAAGGAGCCCCGAGCTGCCCCCAGAGGGTTGGATGCGAGCGGAGAGGGGTAACAGAAGATCACCTCTTGGTCTGGGGGTCCACTCTCCGACAGCCCCTCCTAGAGTCAAGACGAGAACGAAAAGACGAGATAAGTATTTGATGATTAATGTCTTCACAGTGTAACAGGTTGGTATTCTTTGCATGCTGCTTAAATATGATATGGCTATTTAGGATACCAGTTTTAGGAGAGACTTAAAGTTATACTGTATATGCTTTTTTTTTGGAATTAAGGAAAGTGATATTTTTTAATAGCAGCAGCTAAAGTTAAGGAGATTATATTACCCTCAAATTTCTCTCACATAGCTCTATAGGCCTAGACAGAGCCCTACTAGTGAAGTACATGCATTAGACTACAATGAAACTACGTACAATGAAACTACAATAAACTACAATGAAACCATATTTAGACCCATCCTTCGACCCATCCATAAATACTTTGATTTTTAGGTTTAGTTCACTATTATCAAGCAAGGGCTTCTTAACTTACAAGTGCCAGATACAGGACCCCTATTGGACGGCCATGAAACAGTGTTGCCAGTTCCTCTCTGTGGACTGGTCCAATGTTGCCAACCATGTGCTGTACAAGAGGGGATTGGTAGATACGCTGGAAGGTAAAACATACAAAAACATGGAAGTGTTTTATATAAAGTGTTATACATAGAGTGTTTTCTAACAACACTTTCTTCAATATTCAAAACTTCCATCTCGTTCAAAGGTTTGGGAATTATTGTTTGAACCAGACTTGAAGGATTATTCCTCGCAGATGGTGTGTTTTGTTAAGTGCCTCGAGTTGGTGATGGCGAGCGCTCACCTTCTGTTGACTGTCCAGAAGAGTTTCGTCAGTGGTCACCTCGCAGCCCGTGACCCTCTGCAGCGTCAGGATAACCTGCAGAGATGGGTTCAAGATTACACCAACAAAAAATACGGGAGACTTTAGAGCATACAAGGTGACGAAACAGCTTCACAATTCACAATTTTATATTCGAAATTGTAACATTCCGAGCCAAGTCATCTGCACTGCAGATACCCCTTATTTTGTATCAATGTGTTTACGTTAGTAGTTTTATTAAAATGGGACTTGAATGGGTCAAAGTAGCCCTCTTGTAGGCAATATAACAATGATGATGATACTAGGAATTTTAGTATTATCATACAAAGTGGTACCTCACTGGTATTATGTAACAATCAATGAAAATACCTCACTACATTTCAACTAGGCTATGTCGGTCAGTGTGTTATGGTATTTTTACAGCTACGCGTTGCGAGCGAAGCGAAGGCGCGAGCTCCAATCAGTGGCCGAGTTTGCGTGAAACTATTAACTTCTTTGCATGAAACTCGGCCACTGATATTGGAGCTCGCGCCCTCGCTTCGCTCGCAACGCGTAGCTGTAAATCGACTATTACCTTGCGAGGGGTCGTGACAGTCGCGAGCACCGACTCCATCGTCTGAATGGTCACCTCTTGACCGTCCACGCTCCTCAGCCAGTCTCCGATCTTGACGCCGCGGTGTTTCATCGCCTCGCCCTGGGGCACGAACCCCGACACCATGATCCTCAGCCCGTCGGCAAACGCTGCGGTGACGACACCCAGCAGTGTCTCCGTCAGCGTGGCGCGTCGACCCAGGTTGTGCGGGGCGCAAGGGTCGACATTGAAGGTCACCTCCCGCGCCTCACCCTCCTGGCGACAAGAGCAACCGAGTAGAAAATTAGAAGACATAGACAGGCTGGCAAGAATGGATTCAATTATCGTAAAAAAGCTAGATGGAAACTGAAGGTACCGTGAAAGAACTGAAAAGTGGCGAGATCTTTGTTGTTACACACTCATATTGAACTACCATTTGGAGGAATGTTAGGACATAGGCTACACAATCCTAGTATGTTAACATGTAAATTTGACTCAAATTAGAATTTTGTAGTAGCCTACTTGCATGCATGAACGTAGCACCGGCAAAAAACCCCTAAATATTTATAGCATGATGAGCTCAGAGTCAATCAATAATTTTGTATTTTTTAACTCAAATGGGAGAGTAGGAATGATAGGAGAGCTGCAAAGTGCTGCTAAACTGATGAAGTGGAGACAGAATATATTTATATAATTGGAAGATGAACTAGCTCACAATAATAGGCTACATATTATACTGTATCAGTGTACATTTGCATGAATGGGTAACCAAATTAGCCTACGTACATGTAATCGCAATTATTAGTGGTCGTCTTGAGGTTACCTGCCAATCCTGGAAGGTGACCTTATTGGCTACAGTGCTGCGTATGTTTGTGCCTTCACTTGTCTCTTGGACTGTAGTTGTAGCCGTACTTAAACCCGACAACACAGCAGTAGCTGCTTTGCTTCGTTGGCGTCTGCTGTTCCGTCGACGTATCAATCTCACCAGCTTAGCTGGAATAGAAATGTAATTTTTGTTAAACACTGCAATGTTATTGTCTTTCCATAACATAAGGGGCTAAAGTTATCTCAAAGAAGACTTGTTTACTTGTGCTATTGTTATCATGAAAAATATTCTTTAGGTGTGATCTAACAGTTAGGTACTAGTGGATACACAATAAACAAAATTTGTAGTTAGCACTTTAACCTCCCAATTCTACACATTTATTATTAAAGAAGTGTGAAAGTGTAGCTAACTTGTTATTACCAGGCATACTGTGGATACAATTCATTTCATAAAATTCCTACAATTTACACAGCTTCTCATAAAGATCCATTTCAGCTCGAGATCAAGTGGAGAATCTGCATCCGAGCTTCACCCGTGTCACTTGTGTGCTGAAGTCACGACCTGTGCTACTACCTCTACAGCACAAAAGAACAACCAACAACACTCATGGATTGAACACGACCAAATAAGTAAACAATCTGATACCATAAACAGGCTACCTTTTGTTGAATGTCGTTTCCTTGGGACGGGTGCAAGAGTCTGCTCTGTGTCCACTGGTAGGCCAATGGCAACCTCCTCAACGATCTCTCGTTCGACTCGCACATTGGATTCAACATAAAAAAGCTCGCCACGCTCAGTGACTTCAGATTCCCATTCCAACTCGGAGTCTTCTCCACCAATTTGAAGAATGAAACAAAGAGAAGTTTATTTTAAAGTGTATTTGTGATGGAAATGGAATGGAGCAAAACAGAAACCTATAACTAGAATGTAAAGTTTCATCCAAAATAAATGCTCTCATTAATATACAATCAAAATACAAAATATACCATACAACAATATATACAATATACAATGTACATATCTCTACTGGCAGACTTAACACCTCGTTACTTAGATTGCATTTGTCGTTTGTTTACAAGCAGAATTTTCGCTTTGGTTGGCCTAGTGCCAAGTAATGGTAGGTCTATACGCGATTGGATTATTAGCCATCCCGTATCAGTCCGATCGATAGCTAGGGTCCAGGCTTAAGCCCAGAAATGTCCAGGTTAAACATTCACAACAAGGGCACTAATAACCATCGTTTCAGCATTGGGCAAAGTTACCCCTTCCGATGTTGGGGAAAAGAGGCTTTAGGCCTGGAGAATCTTACCAAACTTTGAGCTGTCTTGGCACATATACATGGACATGCCAAACTTAGGCAAGATACTAGGCCTAGTTTAGCCCGTACAGCCTAGGACCTAGGTTAGGTTAAGGTAGGCCTAGGCCTACTGACATTCCTCATGTTTACCTGATCCTGAACAAAACGACGAAGAGCTCGAGCCAGTTTCCGAGCCGGATCCTCCCCACCAATCATCAGACCCACTTCCACTTGCAGATTGGTCATCAGAGCTACAACCACCGTCTCCACGGTGGTAGTTGTTGACTCGAAGCCGACGAGGTGTCGGATCCTGCACCAGAAGTGCCTGCCGCTCTGAAATGTTATCCATTTTAAACACTTTTTAAACGAACATACGTCATAACACTACTGTCACTTTTCACTCTTCTAAACTAAAGGGTTTAGTCCTGCACATGATAATAAGAGGGAATTTGCACGTTTCACTATTTTTAGAGTATTTTGACACACGAACGTACGACCGACCACCTGTTTTTGTTTGGGAAATTGGGAGTGGCTATCCTCACGGTACGTGAGACTAGCATCAATCTTCACGGTACGTGAGACGCGTGAAACTAGCATCAACCTTCACGGGTACGTAGCCCTAGGCAAGATGGCTATCCTCACGGTTTGTTTATACCTTATAACATACCCACGTCCGCCCACGTCTTCTATCAAATCAAGAGTTACAGAGTAAGTTGAAGGATTACAAGAGTTTCTTGGATAGGATAGGCACTAGGTGACCACTCTCCTCTGAAACACGTTGGTTAGAGCAGATTGGAGGGTTCGAAAGCTTGTGTAACAGCTTCGTTCTCTTCATCAACTGCTCGGCAGTCCAGGTTAGTGGAGGAACCTATATGACTGGTCAAAGTTACACCGTCCTTTCGGATGGGACGTAAAGCCGATAGTCCGCCGTGATAGGCTACTTTTCGATAGAAGTAGGCCTTAGCCTACAGGTCTGTTCGTTTGTCGTACTCTGATTGATCTAGATCAGTCAGAGCAACTTATGGCCGTTCTTTTGTAAATTGGTACTCCAGATCAAGATGAGGCGTGTGTTCGTTTGTCCGAAGTAAGTTACTCGAAGTAAGCTAGAGTTCGAATATCTACTCTGGGTCTGGAGGAGGTGTAAGTAGAGTAGAGTAGGGAGAGTAAATACAAATGGCGGATGAGCGGCAAGAAGCAATGTCAACAAATATGTAAATGCGTTGATATTGAAGGATGAAGGGGGGGCTCACATCATTGTGGATGATTGTTTCGTGTTAAAAAATGACATGGAGCAAATTATTATAGGCCCTAGCTAAGCTAGGCCTAGTCTTATATATCCCCTAGGCAGGGTATATATAAGTCTTTGCCCTAGGCCATCCCAGGCCTACATTTATTGCACCTAGGGCTGGTCTTTGCATATAAAGAAATACTGGGGCGTAGGGCCTAGGGCTTACATCTTCACAGTACTTCTTTATGGTATTTCTCTTATTTCTCTCTTGATCTATTTCTACAATTCTCATAATCATCTCAACGTCATCGTCGGAACTTGAGTCAGAACTCGATACAAGTAAACTTTCATACTCGTCATCGTTGAACAATTCCAACTCAAATGCATCATTCATTGCGACAAAAAGATGAAAAATCAGCAGAACTGTCACGTCGAAGAGGTTATGCTGACAACATGCTTGTCTATCTGTTAAAAATGGCGTTCTTTTGTCATGATCTGGAGTACGTACTCCAAGCAGCATAGAGCAGGTAATGACGTTTTTACTCTGACTCTGAAGTTATCGGAGTTGCTCTACTCTACTCTGGAGTAAGACAAACGAACAGACCTTACGCCTAGGGGGATTAGAAACACAATGGCCTAGGCTAGGCTACGTACCGGTAGACCTACCAGGCTTCCCCTCCTCCCTTCCTCATTGCCATTCATCAATCATCCCTCATCAGGCTAAAGAGGGCATTGTGCCCTACACTGTCCTTAATTACAATAAACTAAAGTAAGAGTTTACGTCTAGGGCCTAAGTCTAGTCTTCGAAGTGTATAAGTCGGGAACCTATAAACGTTATTTTCTCGAACATGGTGGAGTTTCTTGGCAGTTTTGTTTATATCTGCCAATAGAGGGCCAAATGCCGATTGTGATGGAGTGTTCAAGTTGATTAAACATACCCATGTAGTAGTAGTAGTAGTAGTAGTAGTAGTAGTAGTAGCAGCTCCCTCTTCTGCGGCTGGGCCTTATAATATCAAGAGTATACGTCTTAATGCCTACGCCTAGGCCTATAAGCCATTTCAGAGTGTCATGTAGAGTCTAGCCCAGGCCTACGTTAGGCCTAGCTAGGCTTTAGGGCCATTGCATAGGCCATTGTAGAGTGTCATGTAGGGTCTAGCTCAGGTCTAGGGACAAGTCCACAGGCCATTGTATTTTAGTGTCATTTTCATATCGAATTCCCAACTAGCATAGTTGGTTGCCCCCCTACATTGTAGATGTAAAAACCCTGTAATGTAGGGTCTAGCCCAGGTCTATGTCTAGGCTTTAGGACCATTGTATAGGCCATTGGAGAGTGTCATGTAGGGTCTAGCCTAGGTCTAGGAAGTGGCCGAGGCTTGACTGGCACATCAAAGATCAAGGGTCTGATCTCTTTGGCTGTCGTAGGGTCTAGCCTAGGCCTACCCGTACCATTGGGTTTGAAGTAAGTGGCAGGAAGGCGGCGGAGAGGAAGATCAGGGAAGAGATGGAAGGAGGCGGTAGGCAGAGACCTGGAGAATTGTAGGCCTACTTATTTCATTGTCTTCATTTTTCAGTTGGGGCCTTCTTCTTCACGAAGAGGAGGAGAGCAGATGAGAGATGTGGAAGGGAGTTGAGCATGGGAAGATCAGGATGTCTATTGGAGTCATCAACCCTGCCAGAAGCAGGAAATTGGGTTACATTGTAAAGCCGCGTTCACATAAATGACTAGTGACTATTGACTATTGACTATTGACTATTGATTAGTGACTAAGCGAATTGAACCATAGGCGATACGTGCTGACGTTCACACAACTTTACTTTTGACTTATGACTATTGACTATTGACTAACGAATTGAAGATATCTGGAAGTCATAGTTACAACCAATCACAACGTTCGCGTTCAGCCAATGAATGTGGAGCAACGGAAGTCAATACCACTATTCAATTACTGTCAAGTGTATATTTGTTTTTGACTATTTCCGGCGAATATTATTTATTTATTATTTTTATGAAGCTGTCATACAATAAAATATTCTTATTTTGAAAACAAATCTTCAAAACAAACAAGAAACATACAAAACCTTCACAACTTGGTTAAGCCCATCATTAAACGTTTTAACTGGTGAACAGTTACTTTCGCCATACCTCGTTTTCTTCATAATGTTGCAATTTTATTATTTTGACAGCTCGTTGTTTGTCAATCAGTTTGATTCATTTGTTCTAGGTGGCAGATCATACGTGTCAAAGAACTTAGTTGTGTAGTGTTCATATCTTTCTTTGGGTAGTCAATAATCACTAGTCAATAGTCAATAGTCAGTAATCAATAGTCATTTATGTGAATGCGGCTTAAGGATTCATTTACTGTATATTAGCCATTTCTGATTTTTACTTGAAAATGTTTTAGGCCTATTTGGTATTCTCTTAAAAATTAAACCTGTAACAAGTTTTAAGTCTATACTAGAAAAAGTCACAAAATGAAACGATACAACAGAACTTTCAGTGAAACACGGTGAAAACTATTTCAAATAATTATTTCATACATTATAAGTAAATTTGTAATTGTATAAATATTATGTGTCCTAATAAATAAATAAATAAATAAATTCCGTGCTTTTGTATATTTATATTTGCGTTCATTTTAAGAAAAGGTTCTGCAATGGTACTGGCACATGTGCTGGATTTGAATGAATAATGGAAGATTACATTTAAAATCAAGGGTTTTGATTTTGAATGTCATCAAATCTAAAACACAAATGTCTTGAAAATATAAACATTTGAACATTTAATTGTTTTCAGCGGTTACGTTATTTTCTTCAACGAGGATGCTCTACTGTGGCATCTACCATCTCAACTGCAGCAGCCAACCAAGCCATGTCAAAGCAGCGGTAAGTGCAGCTTAAGTTTCAACTTAAGTCAGATGATTATATGATTGGATTATGTGTATTGTAATTTAATTAAAAATACCGGTATTAAAAATATCAATGTTCAAATATTCAATATTGTTTTCAGCGGTCATAGATTTTCTTTGATGAAGATTCTCCGCTGAAGCAATCTAGAGTCTCAACTGCAGCCACGTCAAAGCAGTGGTGACTGTGAGTGCAGCTTAAGTTTACCTTTAAATACATTCCACATATGCGTATGTAGATATAATACAAGGCTACACGTGTACCTTATCTGAGTCTTTCTTTTCGTTTCAGAAACATCAAGATTCCCTATGACCTTGGATGTCACTATTCTGCAGAGTTAGCAAGAAGCCAAGATTATAGGATAGGGTTTTGATAGATTCAGATCTTTCTTAATTGACTTGAATTGCGTTAGTTTTAAAGTTATATATCTCGTAGCACGAAGTCAAACCGAACAATATTTGAAACGTAATTTTGACATTGGCATGAAGACTAACTTCAGTGTTTTATTATGTCCGAAAGAACACTTACAATAACTAATGTTATGAAAGTTGAAAACATAATTCCTCAAGAACTGTGGCAGAAATGGTCTGATAATATTCTTCTGATCCACATAAAGTGAAATGTTTGTGTTTTGCTTCATTTCCATGCACGTATGTGTGCATGATGTCACATATGTATGTTTCTTTACCAGCAGCTTATGTCAACCACACACAACAGTAACACCGACCTTGCTTATTAGCGGGATTTCTGTGACCCATTCCTGGAGAAAATGGTGAGAAGATAGTTTTGAGTTTTGATTAGTCTACAGTAGTCCCACGTTAATTCGAATTTCAAAAAACCCCAAAAACTACAAATTGAATTACAAAATTTTGAATTAAAAAAAACTTTAAAACTAAGCACCATACCCAAATCTTCTGCTAGGACTCCGTCAATAGTTTGAATTACACATAACTTTGAATTAACTGTTTGAATTTACGAGGGACTACTGTAGCCAGCCCTTTCTAGTCTAGTAACGTCCTTTGAAAGTAGCCGAGGTGTAATAACTCGATCCATCTGAAATTTTAGCCCCTCAGTTGTCGAAAAGAAAATCGTTGACACTTTCAATCACGCTAGGGCTAAACAAAACTTCATTGAAAATGTAGGTGAGAGATCTTTATCATTTTAAGGAAAATTCAATACCGGTACTGAGTCAGTCGATTTTATTTCCACGGTACCAACACCACCTATTTTTATATTTTAGATCTACTATTTCTTCAATTGTGTATTAACTTTAAATTGTTTCAAAATATTTTTCGATTGGTAAACATCTTCTTTGCTGATATTGTATGATACAGTAGATCCAGACATTTTTTTTTATTTGTATGGCCTACTCTAACTTTTATGTTATGTTTTGTGCTTCTTAAGTTTTCACACTTTATAACCGTGCATCACCTTTCAGGAACACTGCGAGACCTTCGGCAAGTTCGAGACTGCGAGCATCGACACCGACTGTTGGGGTTGACGTAGACCGAGGAAACTTTGTGTGTGAGCCGGCCATGAAGCCATGTCATACGATGAAAAGACCTGAGCTCATTTCGTTATCGCATGCTTCCTAGGATAATGGAGTGGGCAAGGCAACTATGAACTCTGTGGAATTGTTAACACTGAAAACAGGTTCATTATTAATTTGTTGACTAGATTCCAACACAGTAGTATAATTTGTATATTAATGCAGTCCTAGACCTGGTGTTGCAAACTGTTGAACTCGACTACATAGGCCTGTGGTAAAATGTAACATATTTGAGTGGTATTGTAGTTCTTCATTTCAAGTCAAACTTTATTTCAAGATCAGTGATTAACAATGTCATTGAGTTCAAAGTTACGACATTTAGTAATGTCATAGTATATTATGTAGTGTACACTAGGGGTTACTTCACAGTTTATGCGAGAGTAATAAAACTGTTATTGAAAAGCCTAATCCTTCCAGCTATCCAGATCTACTTCCTTTTTGTAGGATGCATATTCATGTTGCCAAGTAATTAATAAGTTATAAGTAGGCCTACCGATAACTGAGAATAATGAATCAGCAAATTGACGGAATAATCAAAACATAAAACAATAAAACAAAACTTGAACTTGCAAAATCAGTTTGAATTTATGAAATTTCAAAAAAGTCCGTGTACGCAACTTAGGAGGATGTCGAGTGGTTTACTTGTTTGGCTAGTGTGAGGAGGGGGTGGGGGGGGAGACCGGAGCAGCTGTTGTCTGCTCGCGTAATTTCACGGGAAGTGTCTAGATGGGCAGTGCCTGAACTTAAGGTCTACCTTTGTAAATATTATAGCCTACAACGGTTCATAACGTTTTTTGCAATGTTGTAATACTTTGGGAACGAAAAGAGATTTGGAGGCTTTTCTAGTAGCAGATGAAGATTTCGTTATTTTTTGCGTATGAGCGGGATCCTTGTCGATAATCTGGTCCACGTTTTGCATTTTACGAAGTCGATTTTGTTAAGTTCTGTCTTATATTTTCGTAATGCAATTTTTATGGGATTCTGTTGAATGAGCACTATCATGTCCCATCCCTAGTAATAGGAATCCATAAAGGAGCTATTAGCTATTACTGTTGTGCTCGTCGTGTAGTTTCACAGCCGATAAAGCTGAACTAAAACATGCATATGGCTATGGTAGAATGTCCATAATAACTAGGGATGTCAATTGATTAAATTATTGTAATCGATAATCGAATTCACTTTCACCTCCATAATCGATTATTAATCGATTTTAATCGTTTTGTTAAATGTCGGTATAGTAGCAAGTTTCTTCCAAACTTCGGTCTGGTTTCGGTTAGTTTGAATTGCCCGCGCAAGCCACGAGTTCGCAATTCGACTTTTTTTCGACTATCGATATATTTTACGTCACGGAGTATTTTTGTTATGTTCTGTCCAAGATTTCGACGATAATTTCTGTCCTAGCTAGGCCTGAAGGGCTATAGTTATTCACTTCCCGTTTTTTTTTAACCAATAAGTAATTAAGTATGCTGAATATGTGTCGTAATATTATTATTTTCATGTGCAGCGTAATTAAAATTTACGTGATGTGAACTAAAAATCCTAGCGACTTTTCTAACCTTAGGCCTACTTCTCTTGTTATTTGTGAACAAACATAACAACTCGTATTTTTATAGATCGTAGGCGTCGAATGCTGGGTCTAGGGTAGGCGACTAGACACAGCTATTCAAAATATGACTGAAAATTCGGCTCAAATTATGACGCAAAGTAAAGCCGCATTCACATAAATGACTATTGATTACTGACTATTGACTATTGACTAGTGATTATTGACTACCCAAAGAAAGATATGAACACTACACAACAAAGTTCTTTGACACGTATGATCTGCCACCTAGAACAAATGAATCAAACTGATTGACAAACAACGAGCTGTCAAAATAATAAAATTGCAACATTATGAAGAAAACGAGGTATGGCGATAGTAACTGTTCACCAGTTAAAACGTTTAATGATGGGCTTAACCAAGTTGTGAAGGTTTTGATGTTTTTTGTTTGTTTTGAAGATTTGTTTTCAAAATAAGAATATTTTATTGTATGACAGCTTCATAAAAATAATAAATAAATAATATTCGCCGGAAATAGTCAAAAACAAATATACACTTGACAGTAATTGAATAGTGGTATTGACTTCCGTTGCTCCACATTCATTGGCTGAACGCGAACGTTGTGATTGGTTGTAACTATGACTTCCAGATATCTTCAATTCGTTAGTCAATAGTCAATAGTCATAAGTCAAAAGTAAAGTTGTGTGAACGTCAGCACGTATCGCCTATGGTTCAATTCGCTTAGTCACTAATCAATAGTCAATAGTCACTAGTCATTTATGTGAACGCGGCTTTAAGGCTCGTGTACATCCACTTTGCGTACGCGTGAAAATTATAGAAAATTATAGAAATTACGTTGGCCGTTCCCATCGAATGTTGAAAATTTTCTTAAGTAAACGTAAACCAATCAGAGCTCACGAATTTCCCACCAATAGGGAACTTGCAACTGACTTCACAGCGGAACTACAACAATGTAACAAATGAATCGAACTGATTGACAAACAACGAGCTGTCAAAATAATAAAATTGCAACATTATGAAGAAAACGCAAACTTGCAAGAAACCTATATTTATTATTTTTTGAAGTACCTTTACCATTATTTGTATTAAAATTCAATAATGGATGACAATGTAGAAGTTATGGGCTTATTAAAAGTGAGTCGTTCATCGCTGTTTTATTTCTCTATGATAGAAATGTTGTGATGTGGTCTGGTTTGACACTTCGATAAAGAAACAATGTAAGCTGTTCGTTTGTTTGCATGCGCCAATTAACCAAATTTTAGAAATTGGAAAAAGTTGGAGTTGAATCAACTTTTCGCGTCGTGAAACGTACGTTAATTTTCTTAATTTCAATGTGCATGGTTACATGTAAATTCAATATGGCCAACTCGTTAATTTCTGGAAGTTACGTACGCTAAGTGGATGTAGACGGGCCTTTATGCTGTTCTGTTCTTAGGCCTACTGTAAATGAAACTGAGCAATAGCGATGCTAGCGCTAGCGCTCGCGCTCGAATAGGCGGCAGATCTTGAGAACTAAATTTTAAAAAGCGCGAAAATTTCAAATCGATTTTTTTTTTTAATAATCGATTAATCGAATCGATTTAATCGTAATCGTTGACATCCCTAATAATAACTGTCATTTAAATCTGTTTTGATACAATAAATACTCATAATGCAAAATGGAATTAAATAACATAAAATCAACAGTTTAAGTACGATAAATAAACAGAGTACATAATAGTGTTAAGTTCCATTACGAATTTACGATAATTAGTTCAATAGTGTAGTACGGTAAAAAGAGTTTAGTATGCCTCAAGATATGTCTAACCATTTTCAAATAGAGTTAAAAATACACCAAACCATAAAATTACAAAGCAAGTAGTGGCAGAGCTCTATCCGCCATGATTTGGAAGAAAAAGGTCTCTGTAGCTCCATGTTGACTATCGACTACGTGGCTCTATTCAGACTTCTAAGGGGCTCAAATACAGTGGCATAAGGCATGGCGGCTGTCTTCATTCCGCATTCTGACAATTATAGTGGGCTGTGACAGTACATGCGGCTTCAATGGAAAAATACAATTTGTGCCCTTGTAGCCTCGAAACAGGTGCAGTTACTAACCTCTGACCGTGGAAGATTTCAGGAATTCCCTCCCAGCTTTGTTTTAATGGTGCATGTAACATATTGTTATTAAATGATGCTATACACAGATCCTAACCCAGTGGCCTCCTAGTTCTCTCTTGTGAACTGTGTTGTGTGGCCTAGTGTTAACTACAGTAGTTGGTGGTGGGTATGCCAGTGGTGCAATACAGGTACACAATCTAAAGCTGCTGTCGGTGGACACACCCTACTACACTACCGTTAGTAATGCAGTATGGAAACAGGACTAGTACATCAAACACTTGCATATTAGGATTATTAGTCTTCTGCTTATCGTGAATTTATTTTGTTAAAAAAAATACAACTTGTACTGATATAAAGCATCGGGGGGGGGGGGGGGGGGGGGGGAGTTAAATGTGAGAATCGGCAGCATAGGAGCTGCCGTGAAAATGTTGTGCGCAGTTTACCAAACCAACGACCCATACTTTCATAGGGAAGTTAGTTATAAACTTTTAGATAGAGTTGTGTTCATACATGTGATTAAATTGATTTGTGTGCAAGCTTTTCTGCTAAAACAGGGCAGCTAAGTAGGTGCAGTAAGTAGTTTGTTATTTTAAGGGAATCTTTACAGAGTTTTCATTCAGCTCTGTTTGTAACATAGGAAACTTGAAATTTTGCGTAGATTTGGGACAGTGAAAGCAACTGTTAAAGCAACGTAAGTAATTCTAGTTTCTTTGACTTGAACAATAGAAAATAAAGAAATAATAGCAACTTCTTTCACTGTTTTGATTTTACTAAGCCAGTCCTCCTAACACTTTAAATATAGAGTTTACTTTGTTGCTTGTTTCCATGCTGTTTTACTCTTTTTTTTATAATCTAGGCTAAGGCACTTTCTCAGTTATTGGATGGATTACAGACTTGCTTGCTCTAGTCATTTTGCTGCTTGTATTTTATTGTTATTATTTTATTAGCCTCTTTAAAAATTCTTGTGTACATTTACCTATAATTTAAAATGTGCAGAACATTTTAGTTGTCAATAAATTAAAAGTAAAACACATAATTAATTACTCATTTGTGCAGGTCCACAACTGCCACGAATCTTCTTAAAAATAATTCAATTTATTTAACAGAAATTCATGTAAAAAATTCCTGTGTGTCCTGTTAAATTAAAATGTAAATATTTATAATACAAGTCTAGTTGCCACCTTGAACATTAATTGTATTTATTACATTTGAAAAGGTATTTTGTTTTAAGGAAATCAATTATTTCTTTACTTATTTGATATATATCTACACATTTGTGTAGCTATTAACTATTGACATATCATAATTATGCATTACTCTTAAGCCCATGGAAAATGTTATCATAATGGTTGAGTAAGATGCAGTGAAGTACTGAGTTTTTAAGTTTTTATTGTTTGTTACTTTAATATATGAAAATATAAACCAATCTTCTTGATTTTGTACTCCATCCATAAACTTGAACCACACATACATGTACACAGCAACTATTTACGTGAACAGCATTATTCATGCGTAAGGGTATCGTACTATTCAGTGGTGAAGTAAGACGTCAATTGCTCCGGTCGGTCCGTCAAGGCGTGAAGCTGAGATGTGGAGGTCAGTGTTGTGTGAGCGCTCGAACGAGCTCGATCAATCAGTACGGGTATATTGGTGTTCTTAATTTGCTAGCGTCACGGGTATCCACACACAACCTTGCTCTCGGCTTTGTCATGAAAGTTGAAACTTATTTTGGTTCCAAGACTAGAACCCCTTGATGCTGTTCACTTAAATATTTCGTGCTAACAACCTAAGAGTTGTGGCTCTGCAATCACGGCCAAATGCAAGTCGTGAAGTCGAGTTGCATAAATGTGCGTCAATGAAACTGATTTCATGTACTTTTCACGGACTAGTTTTCTCACATTCTACTTTGCACCTGGCCGTGGTTGTACCCGTGGTTCCGTGGCAGCTTGCATGATTGATTGTGTATCTAGTTCTACTGGCATACTTAGAACTTACAATAGACCTGTTCAGTTTGGCTATACACCAATTTACTCTAAGTTTCTAACTCATGAGGAAGTATTGAGAGTATTGAGAGGGAAAGAATTATAGGAACCAACAGCTCACCTTAAAAGAGATCGGCAGCCGTGTTGAGATGGAGATTACATATATTTACAATAATTTACAATTAGACGGAACGTTTCGGCTTACACAGCCTTGATCACCCGTCGGTGTAGAGAGTACAAAGTAACTCATGAGGAAGCGAGGGTAGGGCAATATGCTTACGTATAATGTAGACCCAGGCATTTGTGGTTACAAAAAATCAAATGGTTGTGAAACAAGTTTTTTCTCTATTAAAAAAAAATATAATTATTTCTTGTACGTATGTAGTAATGAATGGCATTTTCAATTTTGCAAATCTTTAGGCCTATTTGGCCAGAATATTTAAAGTTCCCACTTTATTAATTTTAAGCAAACCTAATTAGGTGTAGTATTTAGTTTTTGGTTTTAAAACTCAAACTCAACATTTTCCACTTAAAAAACTCTCTTCAATCGAAATTGTAATGAACCTCAAACCTCTCAATTTGAATACAAAATTTTGACTTTAACAAACATTTACACTTAGCCCTATATTCAAACTTTCTACAGGGACTTTGTCTAGTTTGAATTTACAAAAATTTGAGTTGACAGATAATTAATGGGACTAGGGTAATATTGCCAAATACTGTATGAGCTTTACTTTGCAGTTCTGGACATAATATTTATATTTTTAAAATTCTCATCCATCAATGTGACAAACAAATCAGCTAACAAACATTTGGCCAGACTAGACAGTCCAATAATACAATCATGTAATAATAGGCTCTAGCTAGAAATATGGCTGACCAATGCTATGCATTTAAACATTATGTTATAGTCAACAAATGCTCTAAACAAAACCAGAGCCTAAAGTTTGTAAAAAACAAGTAACTTAAAACTGTTTCATTTGAAATTTTAAATAATTTTCACAACCAAAGTGAGCTTTTAGCCTTTCAGGCAGCCAAAAATAGTCTTATTAACTACAAATACCTGACTGCAGATACGTGTAATGAATAATAGTTGGTAGATCGAGGAAAGGTAGGCCTACTCTGGAAAGCTATTATACCGTAAAGTGTACTCGGCAAACGTAAATAGGGAATGCTCTTTTATTCTCAGTACTGTATTGTCACAGTTATGAGTTATGTAAAATACCCATCTACAAATACTAGGAATGTGAGTAATTTTGAAGTTCTCAAAGTTTTTCTTTTTCTTTAAGATTTAGAGACTACAGTGTTTAAGAAATAATTTGTTACCTGGCTGCATTCTTTTGTTATTTTAGTGGCTTCACAGATCTTTTAATCAATTTTTTCCTGAATTACCTTATTTACCCGAATAAAAGACGACCCCGGACGACCCCCTATTTTCGAGAATTTTAAACTGAAATAAGTTATATTCTTAATCTTAATACACAAATTTTAGACGACCCTCTATATTTTAACTATACAAAATGGAATGAATTTGTAGTCTTAGATTCAGGTAAATACGGTATTTTCTTAGTTATTGACTTACTACAGATTTATTTTATAATTTAATTCTAATTATTAGCCTAAACATTCAAAACCATCGAGTACAGTTAACATGGCATTTTAAATTAAAGCTGAGAAGTAGCTAATGTCCAGATTAGTAACACCTTTGGTAACGTGAAAATGTAGATTCATTACACATGGTGTGATTGGTCAAACATCGCCTTGTTTTTCTACCATAATGAGTAATGACGCATGACAGAGTTGCTTACTTCTTTCATTCCAAAACTTGCCTGTAGGTAATTTAAAATTTAAATATTTTCTCCTTGGAGTATAGGCCTACTCTTTAATTTAGTGTAATTAAAAATTAAAAAATGAGCATTCCCTATTGTTGAGATTGAGAATATTTTTTCGGGCAATCCAGATAGGGTATTGTGAGAGTTGGAATAGACCATTTTCAAAATTGATCCCCCTTAGACTGAGTTCATCATGGTCCTCTTAATCTTCAATGACAAAGATGCACAACAATCAAAATGAACCCTGATATAACATTTAAAAACTAGTTTTTATTGTTGTGCATTGTTGTCATTAAAGATTTAGAGGACCGTGATTAACTCAGTCTTAGGATTCTAGATCAATTTTGAAAATGATCTATTGTATTCTCTGGGCACCTTTTCTCGCGGACTGGGACTCGGGTGTTTGCACAACCTTTCTCACAGGGGTTGGAGTGATCTATTGGTTAATACATAATGAGTAGGTGATTACTCATTATTGAGTTTAATAAGATCCTCTTTTTAAATATGGTGTGTAAAATGAATTGGTGTTGCCAAAATGAACAGATCTGTTGTTTGTTGTACGCTACAATTCTGAGCATATATACATTTGGAAGCACATAATTGTTTGCCGCGATAAGATAATAAAACACTTTTTAACCAAATATGCAACTCTCGAAAATTCGCTTCGTTTTGACATTGGTGCAAGATTAAGTCATCGTAACAGATAGTAAAGAAGTCAGGGAAATATTTTTTTATCCAGAGTTTTGCTTATTGATTACAAACTGAAAGGAAACTTGTAAGGCGTAAACGCCATCCACAATTGGCATGCCGGCATGCTTTTATTGTCGTCATTAGCTGGAAGGATAAAATAAAAAACTAAATTCAGATTTGATTAATTCAAATTTCTTTTTCAATTGAACTAGTGTCGCGGTGTAAGTTCTCTTTAATTAGAATCTGGGGTCCTTCTATTTTGTTTACTAATGTTCAGTTGTCTTTGTGACACAAACAAAACTTGTTCGAGTATCGCTGTTTAAACCATCTGGGCAGAATAGAAATTCAAATAGGGTACTTCTTCTAAAAGCTGGGTACTGAAATCTTGAATTCACCACTTTAGAATGCAAAATTCATGTCGTTACAGTTGCGAACAGGAAATTTGTGCCCAAGCGTTGCTTCAAACTAGATCAAGTAATTGACTTCTGCCATTAGTTACTCGCGAGCACCAAATTTGTGATTTTTGAGAGTTGCCTATTCTTAAATTCAATTCACTTGCATTTAATTCACTGTCAATTCACTTTGTTGCACTTTGCTGAATTAGGTTGCAATCTTTATATGACTCTTTGTGTTTGGAGCTGTGCTCTTTTATGCCATTCATTGTAGTATATAATATGACTAGCTGTTCTCTTTTATGCCATTTATTGTTTTATATACAGTACATAATATGAATAGAAAGATTTAATAAATAAAACTAAGTCCATAAACTAGTTCATGTTCACTATTTAGGTCGCAACCTCTAGATGACCTTCAAAAAAATACTAAGTCCATAAATTAGGTCGCAACCTCTAGATGACCTTCAAAAAATATACTAAGTCCATAAACTAGGTCACGATGAATTCGTTGCCCGATCTGTGCTTCCAAATATTATTCATGCTCGTTATTGTATGCGTATGTAGTGTGGTGCTGGTATCTTTGCAACCGTTCCTCTCGCTCAGACAGGACTGATGATGGAAATGCTGGAAAATTTATCGAGTTCCGTCGTCAGTCCTGTCTTGGCGTTGGGGAGAAAACTCTGTGAAGCTGAAAAGTTTCGACGCTAAACCTGGTCGCTTGCAAAACGCAAAAAGACTTAGTATATAAATAGGAGCTTTTTTTGCCATATTTTTCCCATTTTTTGCTGATTTTTCCAGGTTTTTTTTGTTAAATTTATTAAAATTTTATAAAATTTATAAATTTTATAAAATATTTATAAATTTTATGTTTGTTTTGTATTATTGTTAAATAAATATTATTTGAAAAGAATGTTTTGTGTTTTGTTTGTGTTGTATGCTAGTTCACGAGGTGAACTAGATCAGGAAAGTGAGGAGGCAACGGGAATGCTGTAAGCAAGGTGCTAAGTACAAATCAGTGTATACAACAAACGGCATAGGTTGAACAATATTTATTAAACATCTTATAGAACATCGCAATCAAACAGAGCAACAATGGGGAAAGTGAGCAAGGGGCTAAGTCTAATAAAGTAAACACAACAGCATGGGGTTAGTAAGCATATTATATTGAGCAGTCATGTACATGTGATGCAGGCTATCTCCGACAGCCTTGAAAAAGAAAAGGGTTAAGGATTAGCATGTAGAATGCTTACAAGTCCATAGCTTCAGAGGTGTGCATGGCATGTAGTCGAGAGGCGAGAAGAAGGCCTTCGAAGTGCGGCAGATGGATGTCGAGATGGTCGAGAGAAGCGTTGGCTGGCAGTAGTGAAGTGGTGCAATGTTGACGGATACAGAATGTTCAATGACCTGAAACGGAAAACAGTGCGAGACAGATATTGCAAGTTGTCAACGAGTGCTTGTTTAGCCCCGATATTACGACGCCCCGCTAAATATTCGGTCTCCGACTTATGTTTTCTCCAACATACCAACGTTTTCTTCATGCCAACCACCCATTAGGAGAGCAATTGCCACGAGAAAGCAAGTTACTTGCTGACCAAATATTTAGCAGGTCGTCATAATATCGGGTCTTAGCCAGCCAAATGGAGAGTTACAGGCAGGGGTGTAGTCGTAAATTAATATCAGCCTAGGCGCCTTGTTTGCGGAGTAGGGGGGGGGGGGGAGGGGGGGGGGGGAGGGGGGGGGAGCGGCAATGCTCACATACAGTCACAGTGGAACTACTTTGTTTAAAAGACAAAATTATAACCAAACATTTCTAATAGATTTATATTTTGTGGAGTATTCAAGTAGGTTACTGTTTCATGTTGTGTATGTCAAAATCACGTATCTATTATGCTTAGATTTGTAAGCATAATAATTGCCGCCGATTTTCATGAATAAGCCTGAGCGCGCCTAGGTCGCAAAGACAAAAGTGTGGCTGGGCTAAGCCCAGGCTGAAAAACACTAGCCTGGGCGGCGCCCAGGCCCAAGTACAGCCCTGGTTACAGGTTACTTATACAGCATTGTGGTGGATATGGTGTTATATCGATGACATAAGCACGACTGGGATTCAAACCCAGATGCATCGTAATTAGAGTTACGTATAAATAGCATTGTGTATAGATGAGATGCTACTAAGTGCCATTTTCAACTGAAACGAAGGTTTTTCTATTGTTTTTTGTGTGTATTTGACTAGTATTTATGGTATATAATGTGAGGAAAGGATCCAACAGCTTACCTTCGTGTAAGATGACGGATTTGCGAGTTTGAAGTACACAAAAAAAACATAATACAATTATAACGAGACGTTTCGACCAAGGTCTTGTTCACTCGAGAGAAGAATGGCTACTCTCGAGTGAACAAGACCTCGGTCGAAACGTCTCGTTATATTTGTATTGTTTTTTTGTGTACTTCAAACTCGCAAATCCGTCATCTTACACGAAGGTAAGCTGTTGGATCCTTTCCTCACATTATATACCATTCCAGCCTATTGGCACCTACTTTCATAACTAGTATTTATGCTTTGATTATGATAAATCATAAATGCATTTTAGTTGATTTTAATTTTAATAGTATGACATAATTTAAATATAAAATAGTAAGAAAACTAAATTCAAGATTTTAATGTTGGTAAGTCAGATTCTACAAAATGCTATGAAATGACAATTGAAAATGCTTTTTAGACGTAACTCAAACCATAATGATTATTAGAATACAAGATTTTGGTCTAATTTTTCATTTTTCAACAACTGGGCTTGAGCATGTAATGAAGGATTACTGGGATAACTAAAAAATTAGAATTATGTAAATTAATATATACATGTGTATTTATTGTCTACCCATTCAGTTACAAGAAGAGATTACAGCATCGAACAATTTATACAATTCATTATGTGCTTCGTTGTAATGACGGCTCCAAAGTCACCATTTACGTTTACCAGTATAGATAAATTGAAATAGTTTTAAAAAAAAACCTATCCCGAACCGGTAATCGAACCCTGGGTCTTCTAAAATCGAATCAGGAATTGACACTAGACCCGCGAGCAACACAATACTTTTAAATGTTTGTGGTAATTCATACCTTGAATTTGTCAAGGTAAACTAGTTCCCGACACATTAGCTTCAAACAAAACCATGGCTTTTACTCTAACTTTACGAGTTTAATTTTTGATATATAGTAAAAGTTAAATTTAACGGTTACGTATAGTTACAGTTTAAACTCACCGAAATGGAAATCTTGAAGTGCCGCATGAGTAGAAGTTCTCGAGGTAAGCTGGATGTCTGCGATGCCGAACCAGTGAAGAGTCCAGACGTCTCTTCTTGCAGCCAGGCAGCCGTTCACTAGCGCAGTCCATCTCATCTGGAAACAAAGGTTTAACGTTAGTCATATTCACAACGAAACTAAGCCTATGCACATATAAATCTATTTACTCAAAATTGAATGTTATTTACTATTTATTTAACAATGCAATACTGATTGGCAATTATATTGACTGTGATGCATATGTAGGCCTAGTTTAGATAAAGATAAGATAATATTAGATTACATTAAAAAGTAATCTTTGTAATGTCTGTAAAGTCAATCTAAGCTAATGAAGCTAAACTTATAATTTGCATTCTATTTATTTTTAGATATTTTAAATAAGAAATAAATGAATAACAAATACATTTTAATGATGTGTATAGTAAAAAGTAAAATAGTAGTATAAAGTAAAAGTTACATTACACAGTTACATATGTAGTTATAGTTTAAACTCACGGAAATGGAAATCTTGAAGTGCCACATGTGACTGCGTAGAAGTTCTCGAGGTAAGCTGGATGTCTGCGATGCCGAACCAGTGAAGAGTCCAGACGTCTCTTCTTGAAGCCAGGCAGCCGTTCACCAGCGCAGTCCATCTCATCTCTTCTCTTCTTCTTCTTCTTATGCCAACAATTGACTTATTTGGTCATCATGCGTTTTCGCGTTTCCCAGTAGAGATAGGATTCTTTATCTGCCTCCGCCATATCTTTTGGTATTGCATCTCTTATATCTTGGAGTGCCGGGCATCTACGTAAGTGCTCCCTGGTATGCTGTTCTGTTGTACATAGTGTGCATCTGCTGGAGTCGGTTATCCCTAGTTTAGGCAGGTGTGAAGCTAGCAGATCATGACCGGTTTCCAGTCTGAATTGCCCCGTCTCAGTCTGCCGATTTCTCCATTTAGCTTTTCTTGTGACTGCTCCTTGCCACTGCTTGCCTTTGCTTGCCTTCTCCCATACCTTTTTGATATTGTTGTTAACTGCCGCATTCACATGAGACTTGACGGCATTGTAGGATAGGGGCTTCTTGTCCTGCTTCATCCTGCTCCCCTCTTTTGCGAGTCTGTCTGCTTCCTCGTTTCCATGAATGTTACAGTGTGCAGGCACCCACTGTAAGGTCACTTTTTTCCCCTGTTTTCCAGCCAAACTAGTAGAGTGTCTTTTACACTTCAGTGTCTCAATGTCTCTTTTTCTACCTTACTCACAATGGCTTGTATGGCCGCTTTGGAGTCTGAGAGAATGACAGCTTTAGATATTTGCTGTTCCTTTATTTTATCTCATCTGGAAACAATTAGGTTTAACGTCAGTCATATTCACAACGTAACTAAGCCTATGCACATATAAATTTATTTACTCCTATTTGAATGTTAATATTGATGTTTTTAACAATGCAATACGGCAATTATATTGACTGTGATGCCTATGTAGTTTAGATATATAGATAAGATAAGATTAAAAACTGATGAAATCTTTATTTATTTAACAAAGTTGCTATTTACTCTTAATTTTATGAGTTTAATTTTGGAATATATAGTAAAAGTTACGTTATACGGTTACATATAGTTATAGTTTCAACTCACCGAAATGGAAATCTTGAAGTGCCGCATGTGACTGCGTAGAAGTTCTCGAGGTAAGCTGGATGTCTGCGATGTGGGTTGAGCTGGTAGTACGGCAGGCAGGTGCGGAAGCCAGCGCATGTCCGGACGATGGGTTGCGTAGCTCTCGACTGGAGCAGTTCTTCGTTTCCTGAAAACAAAAACAAAACAAGATATCAGAAATCTACGAAACATTTTACAAAATGATTGTTTTACTCATTTCACAATAATGCATTGTAAATGTGTGATAATTTTACTGTTTTAAAGCACTATTTCAACAAACTTTCATTAGAGCTCAGAAGAGTTGTGTAAAATGTCCATGGCCATCAATACTTAACCAAATTTGAGAACTAGACACATAGATTAAATCTAAAAATACTACAAACACAAAGAATTTTAAGAGAATTTTCATGTAAACGTAAAAATGTAATCTAAAAATAAAATAATTTCATTTAATATTGTGCAAGTGTGCAAGCTTACCATGGTCTGTGACGTCATCGGCGTGGGTATCCGTGGGGGGGATGTGGACTCCGGCACCTCCGACGACGACGAGACAGCTCGACGAGTCACCTCTAAACCAGACCGGCTGCAACAACAGAAACATTCCTTAATCACGCGATCATTGAGAGGAAAATAGTAACATGGCACATGGTTTCACATATTCTTGTAGACAGATTTATCGAGACGAGAATTGGGAAGTTGAAAGAGAAATAGCCCCCATACATGTACGTAGTCTAATCTTGGCGAAGATGACTTCTTGGCGTTTAAATGGGAACCTTCTACATCGCCGGGGTCGTCATTAAAGCACATGTTGGTTTGGAAAAAATCCAAGTTAATAGAAATTATAAATTATTGTTTTATCGAGGATAACTGAATATAACAATAATAAGCCAATCGCGTCACAAAAAGAAAGAGAAGTAATAATACCGAGAGGATGGAGATGGGTTCAAAGATTGCGCATGTTATTTCAAATACCATCTAGTCTAGAACATTCACATTTGAAAAAAATATCAAGAATTAATAAAATGATGGTTTTATCGCGGATAACTGAATATAACAATAATGCAAAGCTAACAGCGCCACAAAATGAAAGAAAAGCAATAATGCCGAAAGGATGGGGACAGATTTCAAGATTCTACATAATGCAAACGGACAACGAAACGAAGATCGATGGAGGTTCTGAATATATTTTTATTAATTTACCATATTTCGTAAAATATTCAGTAGAAATTTTAAAACCGTGAATAGTTCAAAAAAAACAATAATATTGAATGAATTTGGCAAGATTACACAGAAACAACGCCAAATAAAATACAATGGGCGATATCAAAGCAGACGCTAATGGTATGTAAAGCCGAGGCCTACCTGCTGATATGTTGACTCCACGAACTCTGCGCAGCAAATGAGAGATCGCGGAGGGGCGATCAAACTTATATAGCCTCGCATCGCGTCATCACCAGCCGACTGACTGTAGGCCCTGTGTTGCCATAGATGATTCGAGAACTGAACTACCACTATCACGAGATAAGAACGAGGCATTATTGATTATTCTACGTTAGTCCCACCTCATGCTACGAAGCTAATCGAGACGACGAGTGGGATCAAGACGTAGTCTACTCCTGTCAATATGTTGTTTTCATCGTGATCGTAATCGTACATTTTCCCATTCAAGGGGGGGGGGGGGGGGGATTATGGGGTTCAAGCCCCCTATGCTAAAAAGAAAAATGCACTGAGAGAAGAAGGAAAGGAGAAGGGAGGAGGAAACTATTTATTGATCACCGCGTCACACAGAGTTTTCCTAGCATTAACTATATAAAAGTAATACTAACTGTGTTTATTTTTATTTGTTATCATTCTTACATTCTCTTAAGCCTACTGTATGACATTGTCCGATTCTGAAACGTGTTTACAGGTGTTTAAAACGTCGTCATATATAACCAAAAAAATCCGGCGGCCTCACGCCCCAGACCCCTACGACCTGCTTGGAATATTCAATTCCCCCATTGTAAATTCCCGGATACGCCACTGTTCCCATTAAACCTCTAGCCACACGGTATCGGGATCGCAAAAACAATCTGGAAATGGTGAGAGTTCACTTACATCGTTCTTATGGCGCTGTTCACAACTAAATCGTAATGTAATGATTGTAAAGCTCTTATTACAATAAATTGTCAGCATCGTGATCGTAATCGCTAATGTTAATTTTCCCATAACGACATTACTGTTTATTTGTGAACACTGAACAGCGCCATAAGAAACATGGCGCGAAGAAAGAGAGAGGAAGACTTGAAGAAGTGACCAAGACAATGAAGAACGAGCAAAGGGATGATTGAAGATTGTGATTGAAAATTCTATGACGTAGCGTGAGCTCGCTGTTTGGGAGCGGCGCCCTTGGGAAGGATAATGTTGTGAACTGCCCAACGCAAATCCTATTAGGCTACGTTGACTATACTTTTGACAAGGAATGTACATCACTAATTTACGTAACCTGTCACTTTAATATACACAAAAATAAAATTTTAAAAATCTATCCAGCGTATTTTAGCGGCTTTTCGTGTGCTGTCGTTTACGATACGAGCTTTAAACTATACAATATCACTTGGATATGCCTTGTTAATAATTGTAATTAATACTCGTATTTAAAACGAATCGTTACAGTGTTGAGTGTAATATACACTCAACGGATATACAGTGACCTGTTAGCTCCAGTTGAGCGCACAGAATTAGATCCTGGGGGGGGGGGGGGGGGGCTTTGTCGGGTGAATTTATATTTAACGGATTGCTACTTTAATAAAAGGTGCGGAGGAACACCCCTTCGCCAAAGGAGGAAGTGTTTGCAAAATTGTCTTCACAAGAGTCCGAAATATGATTATAGCAATTATCTTTACATTCTGAAGGTCATTTTGTTGTCAATCGTTTAAAATAAGAGCACTCTGGAATCTTCTGACTGATGGATATAATATTAAACACAATTTACTCTTTATGCTATTAGACAATTTTCATACATTAATCTTGATTTTCGGGAGGGGGGGCACCATTATAGCACCCCCCCCCCCCACGCACTCTAAGCGCTACGCCAGTGCTAAACGAGATGTTTGTCCATTTACAACAATAGCAACTAAACAATATATTATATTATGCACTTTCTATACAAGTACCACAGGTTGTAATAAATTAAATACCAACCAATAATTTTCTCTACCAGATTGATCGGCTTGCTACGCCAACAACTTTGTAAAGCCACACAAAAGTCATGCTATCCTAGTCCTGCATACTGTTATCACTGTCTGATTACTCACCGACCGTCAACATAACTTGTCATGTCGTAGCGAGCGAGTCCAGCATATTGTACACAGATCAATAATGTTCCAACTATTCAACAATGCTACAATTACTTGATAAAGTCTCTAGTTTTATGTCGAATACATTATTATATCGTGGTATAGTTAATATTTAGAAAAGTTCTTTTGTCTGAGAGTGTAAATATAATGTTCTTTAATTAGTAAATTAATTAATGGATAGTAAACATTTAAAAATTAGCTGCAATTTTCAGGCCTATTCCCATACTGGCCGTTATTTAACAGTTCAAGTGTGTGCAGTGTAGCCAGTGTGTAGGAGATTTTTACACTAGCTATTAATTAGCTTGTGTAAGACGCTTTGCTGTACACTGGCCAGTAAAAACTCAGTGCAAGACGCTTTGCTGTACACTGGCCAGTGTAAGACTCAGGGTAAGACGCTTTGCTGTACACTGGCCAGTGTAAGACTCAGTGTAAGACGCTTTGCTGTACACTGGCCAGTGTAAGAACCAGTGTAAGACGCTTTGCTGTACACTGGCCAGTGTAAAACTCAGTGTATGACGCTTTGCTGTACACTGGCCAGTGTAAGACTCAGTGCAAGACGCTTTGCTGTACACTGGCCAGTGTAAGACTCAGTGTATGACGCTTTGCTGTACACTGGCCAGTGTAAGACTCAGTGTATGACGCTTTGCTGTACACTGGCCAGTGTAAAACTCAGTGCAAGACGCTTTGCTGTACACTGGCCAGTGTAAGACTCAGTGTAAGACGCTTTGCTGTACACTGGCCAGTGTAAAACTCAGTGCAAGACGCTTTGCTGTACACTGGCCAGTGTAAGACCCAGTGTAAGACGCTTTGCTGTACACTGGCCAGTGTAAGACTCAGTGCAAGACGCTTTGCTGTACACTGGCCAGTGTAAGACTCAGTGCAAGACGCTTTGCTGTACACTGGCCAGTGTAAGACTCAGTGTAAGACGCTTTGCTGTACACTGGCCAGTGTAAGACCCAGTGCAAGACGCTTTGCTGTACACTGGCCAGTGTAAGAACCAGTGTAAGACGCTTTGCTGTACACTGGCCAGTGAAGACTCAGTGCAAGACGCTTTGCTGTACACTGGCCAGTGTAAGACTCAGTGTAAGACGCTTTGCTGTACACTGGCCAGTGTAAGTCTCAGTGTAAGACGCTTTGCTGTACACTGGCCAGTGTAAGTCTCAGTGCAAGACGCTTTGCTGTACACTGGCCAGTGTAAGACCCAGTGTAAGACGCTTTGCTGTACACTGGCCAGTGTAAGTCTCAGTGTATGACGCTTTGCTGTACACTGGCCAGTGTAAGACTCAGTGTAAGACGCTTTGCTGTACACTGGCCAGTGTAAGACTCAGTGCAAGACGCTTTGCTGTACACTGGCCAGTGTAAGTCTCAGTGTAAGACGCTTTGCTGTACACTGGCCAGTGTGAGACTCAGTGTAAGACGCTTTGCTGTACACTGGCCAGTGTAAGACTCAGTGTATGACGCTTTGCTGTACACTGGCCAGTGTAAGACCCAGTGCAAGACGCTTTGCTGTACACTGGCCAGTGTAAAACTCAGTGTAAGACGCTTTGCTGTACACTGGCCAGTGTAAGACTCAGTGTAAGACTCAGTGTATGACGCTTTGCTGTACACTGGCCAGTGTAAGACTCAGTGTAAGACTCAGTGTATGACGCTTTGCTGTACACTGGCCAGTGTAAGACTCAGTGTAAGACTCAGTTTATGACGCTTTGCTGTACACTGGCCAGTGTAAGACTCAGTGTAAGACTCAGTGTATGACGCTTTGCTGTACACTGGCCAGTGTAAGACCCAGTGCAAGACGCTTTGCTGTACACTGGCCAGTGTAAAACTCAGTGTAAGACGCTTTGCTGTACACTGGCCAGTGTAAGACTCAGTGTAAGACTCAGTGTATGACGCTTTGCTGTACACTGGCCAGTGTAAGACTCAGTGTAAGACTCAGTGTATGACGCTTTGCTTTACACTGGCCAGTGTAAGACTCAGTGTAAGACTCAGTGTATGACGCTTTGCTGTACACTGGCCAGTGTAAGACTCAGTGTAAGACTCAGTGTATGACGCTTTGCTGTACACTGGCCAGTGTAAGACTCAGTGTAAGACTCAGTGTATGACGCTTTGCTGTACACTGGCCAGTGTAAGACTCAGTGTATGAGGTGAACGAAGCTAATAAAACAAATAAATAAAACAATCGTATAGAATGTTTGTACTTATCCTCTAAATTCCTGCAGCGCGTCGTCAACAAGGGTTCCGGGGGGGTAGACGGCGATGTAGGCAAACTCGTTGCGATGTCTCAGAGAATCGTGGGGGGGGGGGGGGGTGGATGGATGTAGACGTATGGGGCGATGATAGGCGATGACGATAGCTTAATCATCAAACTGAAGCTAAACGATGATGTTACTGTCGGTTCCTCTTCTCCTGTTCCTCCCACTCATTCCTAGATAAACAATGTTACACTTTTTGATAATTGATTACCACTACACGTGTATTTACTTTATATACATCATACTTATCATTTGGACTTATACTTATTATAATCACCCAGAATTAGATCCTCGGGGAGCTTTGTCGGGTGAGGGGATAGAGTCAGTCGCCAAGGGCGGAAATGTTTGCTAAATCGTCTTCACTTTAGAGTTTAGAGCGATCATCTTTGCATTCAGAAGGGCCTTTTATTGCCACTAGGAATACTCTGGAATCTTCTGATGGATATAATATTAAACAATTTACTCTTTATGCTATGCTTGCTTATCAGACAATCTTCATACATAATACATAAACCTTGTTTTCGGGGGGGGGGGGGGGGGGGGGGTACCATACTACCGCCCCCTTATCGTACTATGAGCGCTAAGCCAGTGGTGAACGAGGGTTTTGTCTATTACGACCATAGCAACAAAATATAATATAATATATATTATGCACTTTCTGTACAAGTATACCACAAGTATAATAAATAAAATACAAATAAATAATGTCCTCCGCCAGTTGCTACGCCAACAAGTTTGTAAAGCAATACAAAAGTCATGCGATCCAAGCCAAGTCCTGCATACTGTTGTCACTGCCTGATTACTCACCGACCGTCAACATACCTCGTCATGTCGTAGCGAGCGAGTCCAGCGTATTGTACACAGATCAATAATCTTCCAACTATTCAACAATGCTATAATTACTTGATAAAGTCTCTAGTTTCATGTCTAGTACATTATTATATCGTGGTAGTTTATATTTAATATTTGTCTGAGAGTATAAATATAACATTCTTGAATAAATAATTAATTAATAAAAACACATTTACAAATTAGCTGCAATTTTCGGGCCTATTCACTTACTGGCCGTATGTATCAGTTCAATGGTAACTTCGTTCGCTTGTCCTACACAATTTACACTAGTGTAAGTCAGTGTCAGTACTCAGAGTATTTGTATGACGTTTGCCTGTAGTTAAAAACTACGCAAGTGTAGCCAGTCCAAGAGATTTTTACACTAGCTATTTAGCTCGTGTAAGACGCTTTAAAAAGTACACGACACTCTTTACTCCCCATTTTCATCTTATGCAACGAACGTGGATAATAGATCTAATGGTTCGCCACGACAGTAGGCCTAATGATTTTCCACGTAATGCCATGTAAAATGTAACTTTGTATGGTTAATTGACGTTTTGAGGTTCAATTGTAATTCGGTTTATTTCGTGTTTTATGATGGGCACTAGCAAAAGATTGGAAATATTATCACTTGTTTGCATTTTGGTAAATACGAGTATTATTATTATTTATTATTATTATTATTATTATTATTATTATTATTATTATTATTATTATTATTATTATTATTATTATTATTATTATTATTATTATTATTATTATTATTATTATTATTATTATTATTATTTTATTGAATGTATTACAATTTTTACAATTTACAATCATACAATCTCGGTCAAAACCGGCGTTAAGATGTTATACGGTCGTGATGTCAAGTATTTCCATGTGTCTAGATAAAGATAAAGATAAAGATAAAGATATTTATTCTTCAAGACATACATACATGGTAATACAAAGTCTAAATCTCTGACGAGATGTGTCATGTCACTAGTTTAAACAGTCATCAATCTCGGTCAAAGCCGGTGTTTACATGTTATACGGACAATACAGATGTAATGTCAAGTATTTCCATGAGGTACCTTGTTCAACTTCAGTCGTTACTGTCTTATTAGTACTTGTTCATAGTATACACTGCATAATGATATGATCTTATTTGCGTTGTCTTCGTGTGTGTCTTCTTTGCGTCGTGTTATTATTATTATTTTTTTATTGTTGCAATACATACAAACTCGGTCAAAACCGGCATAAACATGTTGTACGGACACAAATGTCAAGTATTTCCATGTGTTTACCTTATTAAAATCTACTTAGAACTACTTAATATATCTTCTTCTTCTTCTTCTTCTTCTGCTTCTCAAATGCCCACATTTGGCTATACTACTTAATATATCATTGTCCACATTATTTTTTCCAAACCGAACTGTGGATGCTATGTACGGTCGTGGCCGATTTGTACTCATCCCAGCATTCGCTCTTTGTACGGTGGAAACCACGAAAACCACCATCGGGATGGAGAACTTCTTGAAGTCTTCATTCTTCTTAGTTCAAAAATTTTCGCACTATCCTACACGTGTTCAAAATAATTGCTTTTTGCATCTCGATGTATATGTTCGGTTGGAGACCAATTAGTTTAATACTGTCATGGAGTTTACTATTATTATTATTATTATTATTATTATTATTATTATTATTATTATTATTATTATTATTATTATTATTATTATTATTATTATTATTATTATTATTATTATTATTATTATTATTATTATTATTATTATTATTATTATTATTATTATTATTATTATTAAAATTATTATTATTATTATTATTATTATTATTATTATTATTATTATTATTATTATTATTATTATTATTATTATTATTATTATTATTATTATTATTATTTTTAATTTTTTATTATTATTATTATTATTATTATTATTATTATTACTACATATTTTTATTACATATTATTAGTTACATATTGCATATTATATTACTATTTTAATAATAATAATATTATAATATAATAATATGACTACTATTATACTTACATATATTACATATTATTATTGCGTACCCTGCGAAAAGATTACGTCAAGTAATTAGATAATCAATTAATTAAATTATTTAATTATCAATTAAATAACAATCGTCACATTTCGAACGTTTTTAATCAACATTTACGATTCCTCGTTTTTATTTATAATCGATAATCGAAAGTCGAAACAATAATCCACCCTGATGACATTTTATCGACCTATCGTAGTTTAATCGAAAGTCGAAACTAAACGTTCCAATTTACATCTACCATTGGAAGACACATCACTTAAGTTACAATGGAGAGGAGAAACTGTTCGTACGGAAATATTACATTCTCAAGTAGTTTGTAGTTTGTATTCGTAGTCGTGTAATCAATTAAATACAATGGGCTTAAATAACCCTATAGTTGTAAAAGTAAAGTGAAGTTTTATTCGTCTGTAGATAGGTATAGGCCTACATGATATAGGCATCGTCTACTTTTCGAAACATAAATGGTATGTAGGTTCTTAATTGAATACATGTAAATGTTCACATAATTGATAGTATACAATAGAAAAAGTTCCTTACAACTATGTAGAAGTAGAGTGAGTAGTAGAATAGAGTGAGTAGTAGAGTGAGTAGTAAAGTGAGTAGAGTGAGTAATACTCACGAGGCGTAAAACAGAGCTGTGTTCTTAGCCAATTGCGTTTCGAACGTTTCTTTAGAAAAATCGCGATTTCGATAATCGAAAGTCGAAACAATGATCGAATTGGTATATCGTTAATAGAACATTTGCCGGAGTTTCATGATAGACGCAACACACACACGTTGAGGGGTCGTTTAAAAAGGAGTGAAATGTTTGATTTGTTTAAGGGACCTTCTATGTGATGTAATGCATTTATATTTATGTGTGGGATGAGGGGGATGGACCATGAAGTGTTCTCGTCGCAACCCCCTCCCCCTCTCTTCAGGCCGACCAAAATGACGGTAAACATAATTTTTTTGTCCGTGGCCTGTAGATAAAACAGTTCACGCGAAAAGATTACGTCCTCATCGCTTCTACTAATATTGGTAATCGTAGACATAATCAATTATACATACAATGGGTACAAAATTAATAACCCCACAGATGTGTGCCCTTTACCCTAAAAATGTAGCCGTGAATCTTTTAAAAAAACGTTCGAAAAGCGTTTCGAAAGTTTCTTCAAAAGATTCCCGGTTTTTCGTAATCGTAAGTCAAACAATCATCGTTGATGTCAATCATTTCATTTTAATTATCAATTAAAAACAATAATTGTTATATTTCGAACGTTTTTAACAAAAATGTACGATTCCTCGTGGTCATTTATAATCGATAATCGAAAGTCGAAACAATCATCCACGATGATGACATTTTATCGACCTATCGTAGTTCAATCGAAAGTCGAAACAAAACGTTCCAATTTACTTCTACCAATGGAACTTGGAAGACACATCAATTACAAAGTTACAGCGGAGAAAAGAAACTGTTGGTACGAAAATATTACATTCTCAAGTAGTTTGTATTCGTCGTTGTGTAATCAATTAAATACAATGGGCACAAATAACCCTATAGTTGTAAAAGTAAAGGCTGTAGATAAGTACATGATAGGCGTCGTCAACTTTTCGGAACATAAATGGTAAGTGGGTTTTAATTCAATACATGTAAATGTTTACATAACTGATATCAAAAAGTTCCTTATAACTAGGTAGAAGTAGAGTGAGTAGTAGAGTCAAGTGAGTAGTAGAGTAGAGTGAGTAGGCCAAGTAGAGTGGGTAGAGTGAGTAGGCCTTGTAGAGTAGAGTGAGTAGAGTGAATAGTAGAGTCGTGAGTAGGCCTAGTAGAGTAGAGTGAGTAGTAGAGTAGAGTGAGTAGACCTTGTAGAGTAGAGTGAATAGTAGAGTAGTGAGTAGGCCTAGTAGGGTCGAGTGAGTAGTAGAGTAGAGTGAGTAGGCCGAGTAGAGTGGGTAGAGTGAGTAGGCCTTGTAGAGTAGAGTGAATAGTAGAGTAGTGAGTAGACCTAGTAGAGTAGAGTGAGTAGTAGAGTGAGTAGGCCTAGTAGAGTAGAGTGAGTAGTAGAGTGAGTATGCCTAGTAGAGTAGAGTGAGTAGTAGAGTAGAGTGAGTAGGCCTAGTAGAGTAGAGTGAGTAGTAGAGTGAGTAGTAAAGTAGAGTGAGTAGGCCTAGTAGAGTAGAGTAGAGTGAGTAGTAGAGTAGAGTGAGTAATACGCACGGTAGGCCTAGTACGCTTCCTACACGCTATACTTAAATGGCTACTTTCAATGGGTGACATTTAAATGGCCATTTGAATGACAATTGTGGATGACTACACGGTATATTTAATTATAAGCATAAGTTAAAAGATATATCTAAGTATAGCGTCTAGAAGGCGTAAAACAGAGCTGTGTTCTTAGCCAATTGCGTTTCGAACGTTTCTTTAGAAAAATCGCGATTTCGATAATCGAAAGTCGAAACAATGATCGAATTGGTATATCGTTAATAGAACATTTGCCGGAGTTTCATGATAGACGCAACACACACACGTTGAGGGGTCGTTTAAAAAGGAGTGAAATGTTTGATTTGTTTAAGGGACCTTCTATGTGATGTAATGCATTTATATTTATGTGTGGGATGAGGGGGATGGACCATGAAGTGTTCTCGTCGCAACCCCCTCCCCCTCTCTTCAGGCCGACCAAAATGACGAGAAACATAATTTTTTGTCCGTGGCCTGTAGTATAACTATACACTGTAGATAAAACAGTTCACGCGAAAAGATTACGTCCTCATCGCTTCTACTAATATTGGTAATCGTAGACATAATCAATTAAACATACAATGGGTACAAAATTAATAACCCCACAGATGTGTGCTCTTAACCCTAAAAATGTAGCCGTGAATCTTTTAAAGAAACGTTCGAAAAGCGTTTCGAAAGTTTCTTCAAAAGATTCCCGGTTTCCCGTAATCGTACGTCAAACAATCATCGTTGATGTCAATCATTTCATTTTAATTATCAATTAAAAACAATAATTGTTATATTTCGAACGTTTTTAACAAAAATGTACGATTCCTCGTGGTCATTTATAATCGATAATCGAAAGTCGAAACAATCATCCACGATGATGACATTTTATCGACCTATCGTAGTTCAATCGAAAGTCGAAACAAAACGTTCCAATTTACTTCTACCAATGGAACTTGGAAGACACATCAATTACAAAGTTACAGCGGAGAAAAGAAACTGTTCGTACGAAAATATTACATTCTCAAGTAGTTTGTATTCGTCGTTGTGTAATCAATTAAATACAATGGGCACAATTAATAACCCTATACGTAGTTGTAAAAGTAAAGTGAAGTTTTATTCACCTGTAGATAAGTACATGATAGGCGTCGTCAACTTTTCGAAACATAAATGGTAAGTGGGTTTTAATTCAATACATGTAAATGTTTACATAACTGATATCAAAAAGTTCCTTATAACTAGGTAGAAGTAGAGTGAGTAGTAGAGTCAAGTGAGTAGTAGAGTAGAGTGAGTAGGCCTTGTAGAGTAGAGTGAGTAGGCCTTGAAGAGTAGAGTGAGTAGAGTGAATAGTAGAGTAGTGAGTAGGCCTAGTAGAGTAGAGTGAGTAGTAGAGTAGAGTGAGTAGACCTTGTAGAGTAAGTAGTAGAGTAGAGTGAGTAGACCTTGTAGAGTAGAGTGAATAGTAGAGTAGTGAGTAGGCCTAGTAGGGTCGAGTGAGTAGTAGAGTAGAGTGAGTAGGCCTAGTAGAGTCGAGTGAGTAGATCTAGTAGAGTAGAGTGAGTAGTAGAGTAAGTAGACCTAGTAGAGTAGGTAGAGTGAGTGGGCTTTGTAGAGTGAGTAGAGTGAATAGTAGAGTAGTGAGTAGGCCTAGTAGAGTCGAGTGAGTAGTAGAGGAGTGAGTAGGCCTAGTAGAGTAGAGTGAGTAGTAGAGTAAGTGGGCCTAGTAGAGTGGGTAGAGTGAGTAGGCCTTGTAGAGTAGAGTGAATAGTAGAGTAGTGAGTAGACCTAGTAGAGTAGAGTAGTAGAGTGGGTAGGCCTAGTAGAGTAGAGTGAGTAGTAGAGTGAGTATGCCTAGTAGAGTAGAGTGAGTAGAGTGAGTAGTAGAGTAGAGTGAGTAGTAGAGTGAGTAGTAAAGTAGAGTGAGTAGGCCTAGTAGAGTAGAGTAGAGTGAGTAATACGCACGGTAGGCCTAGTACGCTTCCTACACGCTATACTTAAATGGCTACTTTCAATGGGTGACATTTAAATGGCCATTTGAATGACAATTGTGGATGACTACACGGTATATTTAATTATAAGCATAAGTTAAAAGATATATTTAAGTATAGCGTCTAGAAGGCGGATAACAGAGCTGTGTTTGTGCCCTATAACCTAGCCAATCGTGTTTCGAACGTTTCTGAATCGATTCGATAATCGATAATTTCGATAATCGAAAGTCGAAACAATGATCGAATTGGTGTATCTTTAATAGAACATTTACCGGAGTTTCATCCTGGACGCGACAGAAATCAACACAAACGTCCACGAATCGTTTGTAAAGGGGTAATATGTTTGAATTGTGTCAAAAGTGACCTTGTATGTGTAATATATACACATTACACAACAATACAATACAATACAATTACAAACAATGATCGTTGATATGTCATTAATCTTTCAACAGTAACCAACCAACTGGTGTAAGGTGATAATTCCCTATGTGCACCATTTAAAAAATGACATAAGAAACTTGCCAAGTATAAACCAACAGGTGTGAGGTTGAGTAGTCCCGTGCACACCATTAAATACTGAACAAACCACAAATCTAAACCAACAGGTGTGAGGTGATCGTTCCCTATGTGCACCATTTAAAAAATGACATAAGAAACTTGCCAAGTATAAACCAACAGGTGTGAGGTTGAGTATTCCCGTGCACACCATTTAATACTGAACAAAACAAAACTCTAAACCAACTGGTGTAAGGTGATCGTTCCCTATGTGCACCATTTAAAAAATGACATAAGAAACTTGCCAAGTATAAACCAACAGGTGTGAGGTTGAGTAGTCCCGTGCACACCATTAAATACTAAACAAAAAAAAACTCTAAACCAACAGGTGTGAGGTGCGTATCCCCGTGCATACCATTTAAAAAATGACATAAGAAACTTTCCAAGTATAAACCAACAGGTGTGAGGTTGAGTATTCCCGTGCACACCATTTAATACTGAACAAAACAAAACTCTAAAACAACTGGTGTAAGGTGATCGTTCCCTATGTGCACCATTTAAAAAATGACATAAGAAACTTGCCAAGTATAAACCAACAGGTGTGAGGTTGAGTAGTCCCGTGCACACCATTAAATACTAAACAAAATAAAACTCTAAACCAACAGGTGTGAGGTGCGTATCCCTGTGCACACCATTTCAAAAATGACATAAGAAACTTGCCAAGTATAAACCAACAGGTGTGAGGTTGAGTAGTCCCGTGCACACCATTTAATACTGAACAAAACAAAAATCTAAACCAACTGGTGTAAGGTGATAATTCCCTATGTGCATCATTTAAAAAATGACATAAGAAACTTGCCAAGTATAAACCAACAGGTGTGAGGTTGAGTAGTCCCGTGCACACCATTAAATACTGAAAAAATAAAAATCTAAACCAACAGGTGTAAGGTGCGTATCCCCGTGCACACCATTTAAAAAATGACATAAGAAACTTGCCAAGTATAAACCAACATGTGTGAGGTTGAGTATTCCCGTGCACACCATTTAATACTGAACAAAACAAAACTCTTAACCAACTGGTGTAAGGTGATCGTTCCCTATGTTTACCATTTACAAAATGACATAAGAAACTTGCCAAGTATAAACCAACAGGTGTGAGGTTGAGTAGTCCCGTGCACACCATTAAATACTGAACAAACCACAAATCTAAACCAACAGGTGTAAGGTGCGTATCCCCGTGCACACCATTTAAAAAATGACATTAGAAACTTGCCAAGTATAAACCAATAGGTGTGAGGTTGAGTATTCCCGTGCACACCATTTAATACTGAACAAAACAAAACTCTAAACCAACTGGTGTAAGGTGATCGTTCCCTATGTGCACCATTTAAAAAATGACATAAGAAACTTGCCAAGTATAAACCAACAGGTGTGAGGTTGAGTAGTCCCGTGCACACCATTTAATACTAAACAAAATAAAACTCTAAACCAACAGGTGTGAGGTGCGTATCCCCGTGCACACCATTTAAAAAATGACATAAGAAACTTGCCAAGTATAAACAAACAGGTGTGAGGTTGAGTATTCCCGTGCACACCATTTAAAACTGAACAAAACAAAACTCTAAACCAACTGGTGTAAGGTGATCGTTCCCTATGTGCACCATTTAAAAAATGACATAAGAAACTTGCCAAGTATAAACCAACAGGTGTGAGGTTGAGTAGTCCCGTGCACACCATTAAATACTGAACAAACCACAAATCTAAACCAACAGGTGTAAGGTGCGTATCCCCGTGCACACCATTTAAAAAATGACATAAGAAACTTGCCAAGTATAAACCAACAGGTGTGAGGTTGAGTAGTCCCGTGCACACCATTTAATACTGAACAAAACAAAAATCTAAACCAACTGGTGTAAGGTGATAATTCCCTATGTGCACCATTTAAAAAACGACATAAGAAACTTGCCAAGTATAAACCAACAGGTGTGAGGTTGAGTAGTCCCGTGCACACCATTAAATACTGAACAAAATAAAAATCTAAACCAACAGGTGTAAGGTGCGTATCCCCGTGCACACCATTTAAAAATATGACATAAGAAACTTGCCAAGTATAAACCAACAGGTGTGAGGTTGAGTATTCCCGTGCACACCATTTAATACTGAACAAAACAAAACTCTAAACCAACTGGTGTAAGGTGATCGTTCCCTATGTGCACCATTTAAAAAATGACATAAGAAACTTGCGAAGTATAAACCAACAGGTGTGAGGTTGAGTAGTCCCGTGCACACCATTAAATACTAAACAAAATAAAACTCTAAACCAACAGGTGTGAGGTGCGTATCCCCGTGCACACCATTTAAAAAATGACATAATAAACTTGCCAAGTATAAACCAACAGGTGTGAGGTTGAGTATTCCCGTGCACACCATTTAATACTGAACAAAACAAAACTCTTAACCAACTAGTGTAAGGTGATCGTTCCCTATGTGCACCATTTAAAAAATGACATAAGAAACTTGCCAAATAAAAACCAACAGGTGTGAGGTTGAGTAGTCCCGTGCACACCATTAAATACTGAACAAACCACAAATCTAAACCAACAGGTGTAAGGTGCGTATCCCCGTGCACACCATTTAAAAAATGACATAAGAAACTTGCCAAGTATAAACCAACAGGTGTGAGGTTGAGTAGTCCCGTGCACACCATTTAATACTGAACAAAACAAAAATCTAAACCAACTGGTGTAAGGTGATAATTCCCTATGTGCACCATTTAAAAAATGACATAAGAAACTTGCCAAGTATAAACCAACAGGTGTGAGGTTGAGTAGTCCCGTGCACACCATTAAATACTGAACAAAATAAAAATCTAAACCAACAGGTGTAAGGTGCGTATCCCGGTGCACACCATTTAAAAAATGACATAAGAAACTTGCCAAGTATAAACCAACAGGTGTGAGGTTGAGTAGTCCCGTGCACACCATTAAATAATAAAAAAAAAAAAAATCTTAACCAACAGGTGTGAGGTGCGTATCCCCGTGCACACCATTTAAAAAATGACATAAGAAACTTGCCAAGTATAAACCAACAGGTGTGAGGTTGAGTAGTCCCGTGCACACCATTAAATACTGAACAAACCACAAATCTAAACCAACAGGTGTGAGGTGATCGTTCCCTATGTGCACCATTTAAAAAATGACATAAGAAACTTGCCAAGTATAAACCAACAGGTGTGAGGTTGAGTAGTCCCGTGCACACCATTTAATACTGAACAAAACAAAACTCTAAACCAACTGGTGTAAGGTGATCGTTCCCTATGTGCACCATTTAAAAAATGACATAAGAAACTTGCCAAGTATAAACCAACAGGTGTGAGGTTGAGAAGTCCCGTGCACACCATTAAATACTAAACAAAATAAAACTCTAAACCAACAGGTGTGAGGTGCGTATCCCCGTGCACACCATTTAAAAAAAGGCCATAAGAAACTTGCCAAGTATAAACCAACAGGTGTGAGGTTGAGTAGTCCCGTGCACACCATTTAATACTGAACAAAACAAAAATCTAAACCAACTGGTGTAAGGTGATAATTCCCTATGTGCACCATTTAAAAAATGACATAAGAAACTTGCCAAGTATAAACCAACAGGTGTGAGGTTGAGTAGTCCCGTGCACACCATTAAATACTGAAAGAAATAAAAATCTAAACCAACAGGTGTAAGGTGCGTATCCCCGTGCACACCATTTAAAAAATGACATAAGAAACTTGCCAAGTATAAACCAACAGGTGTGAGGTTGAGTATTCCCGTGCACACCATTTAATACTGAACAAAACAAAACTCTTAACCAACTGGTGTAAGGTGATCGTTCCCTATGTGCACCATTTAAAAAATGACATAAGAAACTTGCCAAGTATAAACCAACAGGTGTGAGGTTGAGTAGTCCCGTGCACACCATTAAATACTGAACAAACCACAAATCTAAACCAACCGGTGTAAGGTGCGTATCCCCGTGCACACCATTTAAAAAATGACATTAGAAACTTGCCAAGTATAAACCAATAGGTGTGAGGTTGAGTATTCCCGTGCACACCATTTAATACTGAACAAAACAAAACTCTAAACCAACTGGTGTAAGGTGATCGTTCCCTATGTGCACCATTTTAAAAATGACATAAGAAACTTGCCAAGTATAAACCAACAGGTGTGAGGTTGAGTAGTCCCGTGCACACCATTTAATACTAAACAAAATAAAACTCTAAACCAACAGGTGTGAGGTACGTATCCCCGTGCACACCATTTAAAAAATGACATAAGAAACTTGCCAAGTATAAACCAACAGGTGTGAGGTTGAGTATTCCCGTGCACACCATTTAAAACTAAACAAAACAAAACTCTAAACCAACTGGTGTAAGGTGATCGTTCCCTATGTGCACCATTTAAAAAATGACATAAGAAACTTGCCAAGTATAAACCAACAGGTGTAAGGTTGAGTCGTCCCGTGCACACCATTAAATACTGAACAAACCACAAATCTAAACCAACAGGTGTAAGGTGCGTATCCCCGTGCACACCATTTAAAAAATGACATAAGAAACTTGCCAAGTATAAACCAACAGGTGTGAGGTTGAGTAGTCCCGTGCACACCATTAAATACTAAACAAAATAAAACTCTAAACCAACAGGTGTGAGGTGCGTATCCCCGTGCATACCATTTAAAAAATGACATAAGAAACTTTCCAAGTATAAACCAACAGGTGTGAGGTTGAGTATTCCCGTGCACACCATTTAATACTGAACAAAACAAAACTCTAAACCAACTGGTGTAAGGTGATCGTTCCCTATGTGCACCATTTAAAAATTACATAAGAAACTTGCCAAGTATAAACCAACAGGTGTGAGGTTGAGTAGTCCCGTGCACACCATTAAATACTGAAAAAAATAAAAATCTAAACCAACAGGTGTAAGGTGCGTATCCCCGTGCACACCATTTAAAAAATGACATAAGAAACTTGCCAAGTATAAACCAACAGGTGTGAGGTTGAGTATTCCCGTGCACACCATTTAATACTGAACAAAACAAAACTCTAAACCAACTGGTGTAAGGTGATCGTTCCCTATGTGCACCATTTAAAAAATGACATAAGAAACTTGCCAAGTATAAACCAACAGGTGTGAGGTTGAGTAGTCCCGTGCACACCATTAAATACTGAACAAACCACAAATCTAAACCAACAGGTGTAAGGTGCGTATCCCCGTGCACACCATTTAAAAAATGACATTAGAAACTTGCCAAGTATAAACCAATAGGTGTGAGGTTGAGTATTCCCGTGCACACCATTTAATACTAAACAAAACAAAACTCTAAACCAACTGGTGTAAGGTGATCGTTCCCTATGTGCACCATTTAAAAATTACATAAGAAACTTGCCAAGTATAAACCAACAGGTGTGAGGTTGAGTAGTCCCGTGCACACCATTTAATACTAAACAAAATAAAACTCTAAACCAACAGGTGTGAGGTGCGTATCCCCGTGCACACCATTTAAAAAATGACATAAGAAACTTGCCAAGTATAAACCAACAGGTGTGAGGTTGAGTATTCCCGTGCACACCATTTAAAACTGAACAAAACAAAACTCTAAACCAACTGGTGTAAGGTGATCGTTCCCTATGTGCACCATTTAAAAAATGACATAAGAAACTTGCCAAGTATAAACCAACAGGTGTGAGGTTGAGTAGTCCCGTGCACACCATTAAATACTGAACAAACCACAAATCTAAACCAACAGGTGTAAGGTGCGTATCCCCGTGCACACCATTTAAAAATGACATAAGAAACTTGCCAAGTATAAACCAACAGGTGTGAGGTTGAGTAGTCCCGTGCACACCATTTAATACTGAACAAAACAAAAATCTAAACCAACTGGTGTAAGGTGATAATTCCCTATGTGCACCATTTAAAAAACGACATAAGAAACTTGCCAAGTATAAACCAACAGGTGTGAGGTTGAGTAGTCCCGTGCACACCATTAAATACAGAACAAAATAAAAATCTAAACCAACAGTTGTAAGGTGCGTATCCCCGTGCACACCATTTAAAAAATGACATAAGAAACTTGCCAAGTATAAACCAACAGGTGTGAGGTTGAGTATTCCCGTGCACACCATTTAATACTGAACAAAACAAAACTCTAAACCAACTGGTGTAAGGTGATCGTTCCCTATGTGCACCATTTAAAAAATGACATAAGAAACTTGCCAAGTATAAACCAACAGGTGTGAGGTTGAGTAGTCCCGTGACCACCATAAAATACTAAACAAAATAAAACTCTAAACCAACAGGTGTGAGGTGCGTATCCCCGTGCACACCATTAAAAAATGACATAATAAACTTGCCAAGTATAAGCCAACAGGTGTGAGGTTGAGTATTCCCGTGCACACCATTTAATACTGAACAAAACAAAACTCTAAACCAACTGGTGTAAGGTGATCGTTCCCTATGTGCACCATTTAAAAAATGACATAAGAAACTTGCCAAGTATAAACCAACAGGTGTGAGGTTGAGTAGTCCCGTGCACACCATTAAATACTGAACAAACCACAAATCTAAACCAACAGGTGTAAGGTGCGTATCCCCGTGCACACCATAAAAAAAATGACATAAGAAACTTGCCAAGTATAAACCAACAGGTGTGAGGTTGAGTAGTCCCGTGCACACCATTTAATACTGAACAAAACAAAAATCTAAACCAACTGGTGTAAGGTGATAATTCCCTATGTGCACCATTTAAAAAATGACATAAGAAACTTGCCAAGTATAAACCAACAGGTGTGAGGTTGAGTAGTCCCGTGCACACCATTAAATACTGAACAAAATAAAAATCTAAACCAACAGGTGTAAGGTGCGTATCCCGGGGCACACCATTTAAAAAATGACATAAGAAACTTGCCAAGTATAAACCAACAGGTGTGAGGTTGAGTATTCCCGTGCACACCATTTAATACTGAACAAAACAAAACTCTAAACCAACTGGTGTAAGGTGATCGTTCCCTATGTGCACCATTTAAAAAATGACATAAGAAACTTGCCAAGTATAAACCAACAGGTGTGAGGTTGTGTAGTCCCGTGCACACCATTAAATACTAAACAAAATAAAACTCTAAACCAACAGGTGTGAGGTGCGTATCCCCGTGCATACCATTTAAAAAATGACATAAGAAACTTGCCAAGTATAAACCAACAGGTGTGAGGTTGAGTATTCCCGTGCACACCATTTAATACTGAACAAAACAAAACTCTAAACCAACTGGTGTAAGGTGATCGTTCCCTATGTGCACCATTTAAAAAATGACATAAGAAACTTGCCAAGTATAAACCAACAGGTGTGAGGTTCAGTAGTCCCGTGCACACCATTATATACTAAACAAAATAAAACTCTAAACCAACAGGTGTGAGGTGCGTATCCCCGTGCACACCATTTAAAAAATGACATAAGAAACTTGCCAAGTATAAACCAACAGGTGTGAGGTTGAGTAGTCCCGTGCACACCATTTAATACTGAACAAAACAAAAATCTAAACCAACTGGTGTAAGGTGATAATTCCCTATGTGCACCATTTAAAAAATGACATAAGAAACTTGCCAAGTATAAACCAACAGGTGTGAGGTTGAGTAGTCCCGTGCACACCATTAAATACTGAAAAAAATAAAAATCTAAACCAACAGGTGTAAGGTGCGTATCCCCGTGCACACCATTTAAAAAATGACATAAGAAACTTGCCAAGTATAAACCAACAGGTGTGAGGTTGAGTATTCCCGTGCACACCATTTAATACTGAACAAAACAAAACTCTAAACCAACTGGTGTAAGGTGATCGTTCCCTATGTGCACCATTTAAAAAATGACATAAGAAACTTGCCAAGTATAAACCAACAGGTGTGAGGTTGAGTATTCCCGTGCACATCATTTAATACTGAACAAAACAAAATTCTAAACCAACTGGTGTAAGGTGATCGTTCCCTATGTGCACCATTTAAAAAATGACATAAGAAACTTGCCAAGTATAAACCAACAGGTGTGAGGTTGAGTAGTCCCGTGCACACCATTAAATACTAAAAAAAACAAAAATCTAAACCAACAGGTGTGAGGTGCGTATCCCCGTGCACACCATTTAAAAAATGACATAAGAAACTTGCCAAGTATAAACCTACAGGTGTGAGGTTGAGTATTCCCGTGCACACCATTTAATACTGAACAAAACAAAACTCTAAACCAACTGGTGTAAGGTGATCGTTTCCTATGTGCACCATTTAAAAAATTACATAAGAAACTTGCTAAGTATAAACCAACAGGTGTGAGGTTGAGTAGTCCCGTGCACACCATTAAATACTGAACAAACCACAAATCTAAACCAACAGGTGTAAGGTGCGTATCCCCGTGCACACCATTTAAAAAATGACATAAGAAACTTGCCAAGTATAAACCAACAGGTGTGAGGTTGAGTAGTCCCGTGCACACCATTAAATACTGAAAAAAATAAAAATCTAAACCAACAGGTGTAAGGTGCGTATCCCCGTGCACACCATTTAAAAAATGACATAAGAAACTTGCCAAGTATAAACCAACAGGTGTGAGGTTGAGTATTCCCGTGCACACCATTTAATACTGAACAAAACAAAACTCTAAACCAACTGGTGTAAGGTGATCGTTCCCTATGTGCACCATTTAAAAAATGACATAAGAAACTTGCCAAGTATAAACCAACAGGTGTGAGGTTGAGTAGTCCCGTGCACACCATTAAATACTGAACAAACCACAAATCTAAACCAACAGGTGTAAGGTGCGTATCCCCGTGCACACCATTTAAAAAATGACATTAGAAACTTGCCAAGTATAAACCAATAGGTGTGAGGTTGAGTATTCCCGTGCACACCATTTAATACTAAACAAAACAAAACTCTAAACCAACTGGTGTAAGGTGATCGTTCCCTATGTGCACCATTTAAAAATTACATAAGAAACTTGCCAAGTATAAACCAACAGGTGTGAGGTTGAGTAGTCCCGTGCACACCATTTAATACTAAACAAAATAAAACTCTAAACCAACAGGTGTGAGGTGCGTATCCCCGTGCACACCATTTAAAAAATGACATAAGAAACTTGCCAAGTATAAACCAACAGGTGTGAGGTTGAGTATTCCCGTGCACACCATTTAAAACTGAACAAAACAAAACTCTAAACCAACTGGTGTAAGGTGATCGTTCCCTATGTGCACCATTTAAAAAATGACATAAGAAACTTGCCAAGTATAAACCAACAGGTGTGAGGTTGAGTAGTCCCGTGCACACCAATTAATACTGAACAAACCACAAATCTAAACCAACAGGTGTAAGGTGCGTATCCCCGTGCACACCATTTAAAAATGACATAAGAAACTTGCCAAGTATAAACCAACAGGTGTGAGGTTGAGTAGTCCCGTGCACACCATTTAATACTGAACAAAACAAAAATCTAAACCAACTGGTGTAAGGTGATAATTCCCTATGTGCACCATTTAAAAAACGACATAAGAAACTTGCCAAGTATAAACCAACAGGTGTGAGGTTGAGTAGTCCCGTGCACACCATTAAATACAGAACAAAATAAAAATCTAAACCAACAGTTGTAAGGTGCGTATCCCCGTGCACACCATTTAAAAAATGACATAAGAAACTTTCCAAGTATAAACCAACAGGTGTGAGGTTGAGTATTCCCGTGCACACCATTTAATACTGAACAAAACAAAACTCTAAACCAACTGGTGTAAGGTGATCGTTCCCTATGTGCACCATTTAAAAAATGACATAAGAAACTTGCCAAGTATAAACCAACAGGTGTGAGGTTGAGTAGTCCCGTGACCACCATAAAATACTAAACAAAATAAAACTCTAAACCAACAGGTGTGAGGTGCGTATCCCCGTGCACACCATTAAAAAATGACATAATAAACTTGCCAAGTATAAGCCAACAGGTGTGAGGTTGAGTATTCCCGTGCACACCATTTAATACTGAACAAAACAAAACTCTAAACCAACTGGTGTAAGGTGATCGTTCCCTATGTGCACCATTTAAAAAATGACATAAGAAACTTGCCAAGTATAAACCAACAGGTGTGAGGTTGAGTAGTCCCGTGCACACCATTAAATACTGAACAAACCACAAATCTAAACCAACAGGTGTAAGGTGCGTATCCCCGTGCACACCATAAAAAAAATGACATAAGAAACTTGCCAAGTATAAACCAACAGGTGTGAGGTTGAGTAGTCCCGTGCACACCATTTAATACTGAACAAAACAAAAATCTAAACCAACTGGTGTAAGGTGATAATTCCCTATGTGCACCATTTAAAAAATGACATAAGAAACTTGCCAAGTATAAACCAACAGGTGTGAGGTTGAGTAGTCCCGTGCACACCATTAAATACTGAACAAAATAAAAATCTAAACCAACAGGTGTAAGGTGCGTATCCCGGTGCACACCATTTAAAAAATGACATAAGAAACTTGCCAAGTATAAACCAACAGGTGTGAGGTTGAGTATTCCCGTGCACACCATTTAATACTGAACAAAACAAAACTCTAAACCAACTGGTGTAAGGTGATCGTTCCCTATGTGCACCATTTAAAAAATGACATAAGAAACTTGCCAAGTATAAACCAACAGGTGTGAGGTTGTGTAGTCCCGTGCACACCATTAAATACTAAACAAAATAAAACTCTAAACCAACAGGTGTGAGGTGCGTATCCCCGTGCATACCATTTAAAAAATGACATAAGAAACTTGCCAAGTATAAACCAACAGGTGTGAGGTTGAGTATTCCCGTGCACACCATTTAATACTGAACAAAACAAAACTCTAAACCAACTGGTGTAAGGTGATCGTTCCCTATGTGCACCATTTAAAAAATGACATAAGAAACTTGCCAAGTATAAACCAACAGGTGTGAGGTTCAGTAGTCCCGTGCACACCATTATATACTAAACAAAATAAAACTCTAAACCAACAGGTGTGAGGTGCGTATCCCCGTGCACACCATTTAAAAAATGACATAAGAAACTTGCCAAGTATAAACCAACAGGTGTGAGGTTGAGTAGTCCCGTGCACACCATTTAATACTGAACAAAACAAAAATCTAAACCAACTGGTGTAAGGTGATAATTCCCTATGTGCACCATTTAAAAAATGACATAAGAAACTTGCCAAGTATAAACCAACAGGTGTGAGGTTGAGTAGTCCCGTGCACACCATTAAATACTGAAAAAAATAAAAATCTAAACCAACAGGTGTAAGGTGCGTATCCCCGTGCACACCATTTAAAAAATGACATAAGAAACTTGCCAAGTATAAACCAACAGGTGTGAGGTTGAGTATTCCCGTGCACACCATTTAATACTGAACAAAACAAAACTCTAAACCAACTGGTGTAAGGTGATCGTTCCCTATGTGCACCATTTAAAAAATGACATAAGAAACTTGCCAAGTATAAACCAACAGGTGTGAGGTTGAGTATTCCCGTGCACATCATTTAATACTGAACAAAACAAAATTCTAAACCAACTGGTGTAAGGTGATCGTTCCCTATGTGCACCATTTAAAAAATGACATAAGAAACTTGCCAAGTATAAACCAACAGGTGTGAGGTTGAGTAGTCCCGTGCACACCATTAAATACTAAAAAAAACAAAAATCTAAACCAAGAGGTGTGAGGTGCGTATCCCCGTGCACACCATTTAAAAAATGACATAAGAAACTTGCCAAGTATAAACCTACAGGTGTGAGGTTGAGTATTCCCGTGCACACCATTTAATACTGAACAAAACAAAACTCTAAACCAACTGGTGTAAGGTGATCGTTTCCTATGTGCACCATTTAAAAAATTACATAAGAAACTTGCTAAGTATAAACCAACAGGTGTGAGGTTGAGTAGTCCCGTGCACACCATTAAATACTGAACAAACCACAAATCTAAACCAACAGGTGTAAGGTGCGTATCCCCGTGCACACCATTTAAAAAATGACATAAGAAACTTGCCAAGTATAAACCAACAGGTGTGAGGTTGAGTAGTCCCGTGCACACCATTTAATACTGAACAAAACAAAAATCTAAACCTACTGGTGTAAGGTGATCGTTCCCTATGTGCACCATTTAAAAAATGACATAAGAAACTTGCCAAGTATAAACCAACAGGTGTGAGGTTGAGTAGTCCCGTGCCGTCCATTTAATACTGAACAAAACAAAAATCTAAACCAACTGGTGTAAGGTGATAATTCCCTATGTGCACCATTTAAAAAACGACATAAGAAACTTGCCAAGTATAAACCAACTGGTGTGAGGTTGAGTAGTCCCGTGCACACCATTAAATACTGAACAAAATAAAAATCTAAACCAACAGGTGTAAGGTGCGTATCCCCGTGCACACCATTTAAAAAATGACATTAGAAACTTGCCAAGTATAAACCAATAGGTGTGAGGTTGAGTATTCCCGTGCACACCATTTAATACTGAACAAAACAAAACTCTAAACCAACTGGTGTAAGGTGATCGTTCCCTATGTGCACCATTTAAAAATTACATAAGAAACTTGCCAAGTATAAACCAACAGGTGTGAGGTTGAGTAGTCCCGTGCACACCATTTAATACTAAACAAAATAAAACTCTTAACCAACAGGTGTGAGGTGCGTATCCCCGTGCACACCATTTAAAAAATGACATAAGAAACTTGCCAAGTATAAAACAACAGGTGTGAGGTTGAGTATTCCCGTGCACACCATTTAAAACTGAACAAAACAAAACTCTAAACCAACTGGTGTAAGGTGATCGTTCCCTATGTGCACCATTTAAAAAATGACATAAGAAACTTGCCAAGTATAAACCAACAGGTGTGAGGTTGAGTAGTCCCGTGCACACCATTAAATACTGAACAAACCACAAATCTAAACCAACAGGTGTAAGGTGCGTATCCCCGTGCACACCATTTAAAAAATGACATAAGAAACTTGCCAAGTATAAACCAACAGGTGTGAGGTTGAGTAGTCCCGTGCACACCATTTAATACTGAACAAAACAAAAATCTAAACCAACTGGTGTAAGGTGATCGTTCCCTATGTGCACCATTTAAAAAACGACATAAGAAACTTGCCAAGTATAAACCAACAGGTGTGAGGTTGAGTAGTCCCGTGCACACCATTAAATACTGAACAAAATAAAAATCTAAACCAACAGGTGTAAGGTGCGTATCCCCGTGCACACCATTTAAAAAATGACATAAGAAACTTGCCAAGTATAAACCAACAGGTGTGAGGTTGAGTATTCCCGTGCACACCATTTAATACTGAACAAAACAAAACTCTAAACCAACTTTTTGTAAGGTGATCGTTCCCTATGTGCACCATTTAAAAAATGACATAAGAAACTTGCCAAGTATAAACCAACAGGTGTGAGGTTGAGTAGTCCCGTGCACACCATTAAATACTAAACAAAATAAAACTCTAAACCAACAGGTGTGAGGTGCGTATCCCCGTGCACACCATTTAAAAAATGACATAAGAAACTTGCCAAGTATAAACCAACAGGTGTGAGGTTGAGTAGTCCCGTGCACACCATTAAATACTGAACAAACCACAAATCTAAACCAACAGGTGTGAGGTGAGTATCCCCGTGCACACCATTTTAAAAATGACATAAGAAACTTGCCAAGTATAAACCAACAGGTGTGAGGTTGAGTAGTCCCGTGCACACCATTTAATACTGAACAAAACAAAACTCTAAACCAACTGGTGTAAGGTGATTGTTCCATATGTGCACCATTTAAAAAATGACATAAGAAACTTGCCAAGTATAAACCAGCAGGTGTGAGGTCGAGTAGTCCCGTGCACACCATTTAATACTGAACAAAACAAAACTCTAAACCAACTGGTGTAAGGTGATCGTTCCCTATGTGCACCATTTAAAAAATGACATAAGAAACTTGCCAAGTATAAACCAACAGGTGTGAGGTTGAGTAGTCCCGTGCACACCATTTAATACTGAACAAAACAAAACTCTAAACCAACTGGTGTAAGGTGATTGTTCCATATGTGCACCATTTAAAAAATGACATAAGAAACTTGCCAAGTATAAACCAGCAGGTGTGAGGTCGAGTAGTCCCGTGCACACCATTTAATACTTAACAAAACAAAAATCTAAACCAACTGGTGTGAGGTGCGTATCCCCATGCACACCATTTAAAAAATGACATAAGAAACTTGCCAAGTATAAACCAACAGGTGTGAGGTTGAGTAGTCCCGTGCACACCATTAAATACTGAACAAAATAAAAATCTAAACCAACAGGTGTGAGGTGCGTATCCCCGTGCACACCATTTAAAAAATGACATAAGAAACTTGCCAAGTATAAACCAACAGGTGTGAGGTTGAGTAGTCCCGTGCTCACCATTAAATACTGAACAAAACAAAAATCTTAACTAACAGGTGTGAGGTTCGTATCCCCGTGCACACCATTTAAAAAATGACATAAGGAACTTGCCAAGTATAAACCAACAGGTGTGAGGTTGAGTATTCCCGTGAACACCATTTAATACTGAATAAAACAAAACTCTAAACCAACTGGTGTAAGGTGATCGTTCCCTATGTGCACCATTTAAAAAATGACATAAGAAACTTGCCAAGTATAAACCAACAGGTGTGAGGTTGAGTAGTCCCGTGCACACCATTAAATACTAAACAAAACAAAAATCTAAACCAACAGGTGTGAGGTGCGTATCCCCGTGCACACCATTTAAAAAATGACATAAGAAACTTGCCAAGTATAAACCAACAGGTGTGAGGTTGAGTAGTCCCGTGCACACCATTTAATACTGAACAAAACAAAAATCTAAACCAACTGGTGTAAGGTGATAATTCCCTATGTGCACCATTTAAAAAACGTTATAAGAAACTTGCCAAGTATAAACCAACAGGTGTGAGGTTGAGTAGTCCCGTGCACACCATTAAATACTGAACAAAATAAAAATCTAAACCAACAGGTGTAAGGTGCGTATCCCCGTGCACACCATTTAAAAAATGACATAAGAAACTTGCCAAGTATAAACCAACAGGTGTGAGGTTGAGTATTCCCGTGCACACCATTTAATACTGAACAAAACAAAACTCTAAACCAACTGGTGTAGGTGATCGTTCCCTATGTGCACCATTTCAAAAATGACATAAGAAACTTGCCAAGTATAAACCAACAGGTGTGAGGTTGAGTAGTCCCGTGCACACCATTAAATACTAAACAAAATAAAACTCTAAACCAACAGGTGTGAGGTGCGTATCCCCGTGCACACCATTTAAAAAATGACATAAGAAACTTGCCAAGTATAAACCAACAGGTGTGAGGTTGAGTATTCCCGTGCACACCATTTAATACTGAACAAAACAAAACTCTAAACCAACTGGTGTAAGGTGATCGTTCCCTATGTGCACCATTTAAAAAATGACATAAGAAACTTGCCAAGTATAAACCAACAGGTGTGAGGTTGAGTAGTCCCGTGCACACCATTAAATACTGAACAAACCACAAATCTAAACCAACAGGTGTAAGGTGCGTATCCCCGTGCACACCATTTAAAAAATGACATAAGAAACTTGCCAAGTATAAACCAACAGGTGTGAGGTTGAGTAGTCCCGTGCACACCATTTAATACTGAACAAAACAAAAATCTAAACCAACTGGTGTAAGGTGATAATTCCCTATGTGCACCATTTAAAAAATGACATAAGAAACTTGCCAAGTATAAACCAACAGGTGTGAGGTTGAATAGTCCCGTGAACACCATTAAATACTGAACAAAATAAAAATCTAAACCAACAGGTGTAAGGTGCGTATCCCGGTGCACACCATATAAAAAATGACATAAGAAACTTGCCAAGTATAAACCAACAGGTGTGAGGTTGAGTATTCCCGTGCACACCATTTAATACTGAACAAAACAAAACTCTAAACCAACTGGTGTAAGGTGATCGTTCCCTATGTGCACCATTTAAAAAATGACATAAGAAACTTGCCAAGTATAAACCAACAGGTGTGAGGTTGAGTAGTCCCGTGCACACCATTAAATACTAAACAAAAAAAAACTCTAAACCAACAGGTGTGAGGTGCGTATCCCCGTGCATACCATTTAAAAAATGACATAAGAAACTTTCCAAGTATAAACCAACAGGTGTGAGGTTGAGTATTCCCGTGCACACCATTTAATACTGAACAAAACAAAACTCTAAAACAACTGGTGTAAGGTGATCGTTCCCTATGTGCACCATTTAAAAAATGACATAAGAAACTTGCCAAGTATAAACCAACAGGTGTGAGGTTGAGTAGTCCCGTGCACACCATTAAATACTAAACAAAATAAAACTCTAAACCAACAGGTGTGAGGTGCGTATCCCTGTGCACACCATTTCAAAAATGACATAAGAAACTTGCCAAGTATAAACCAACAGGTGTGAGGTTGAGTAGTCCCGTGCACACCATTTAATACTGAACAAAACAAAAATCTAAACCAACTGGTGTAAGGTGATAATTCCCTATGTGCATCATTTAAAAAATGACATAAGAAACTTGCCAAGTATAAACCAACAGGTGTGAGGTTGAGTAGTCCCGTGCACACCATTAAATACTGAAAAAATAAAAATCTAAACCAACAGGTGTAAGGTGCGTATCCCCGTGCACACCATTTAAAAAATGACATAAGAAACTTGCCAAGTATAAACCAACATGTGTGAGGTTGAGTATTCCCGTGCACACCATTTAATACTGAACAAAACAAAACTCTTAACCAACTGGTGTAAGGTGATCGTTCCCTATGTTTACCATTTACAAAATGACATAAGAAACTTGCCAAGTATAAACCAACAGGTGTGAGGTTGAGTAGTCCCGTGCACACCATTAAATACTGAACAAACCACAAATCTAAACCAACAGGTGTAAGGTGCGTATCCCCGTGCACACCATTTAAAAAATGACATTAGAAACTTGCCAAGTATAAACCAATAGGTGTGAGGTTGAGTATTCCCGTGCACACCATTTAATACTGAACAAAACAAAACTCTAAACCAACTGGTGTAAGGTGATCGTTCCCTATGTGCACCATTTAAAAAATGACATAAGAAACTTGCCAAGTATAAACCAACAGGTGTGAGGTTGAGTAGTCCCGTGCACACCATTTAATACTAAACAAAATAAAACTCTAAACCAACAGGTGTGAGGTGCGTATCCCCGTGCACACCATTTAAAAAATGACATAAGAAACTTGCCAAGTATAAACAAACAGGTGTGAGGTTGAGTATTCCCGTGCACACCATTTAAAACTGAACAAAACAAAACTCTAAACCAACTGGTGTAAGGTGATCGTTCCCTATGTGCACCATTTAAAAAATGACATAAGAAACTTGCCAAGTATAAACCAACAGGTGTGAGGTTGAGTAGTCCCGTGCACACCATTAAATACTGAACAAACCACAAATCTAAACCAACAGGTGTAAGGTGCGTATCCCCGTGCACACCATTTAAAAAATGACATAAGAAACTTGCCAAGTATAAACCAACAGGTGTGAGGTTGAGTAGTCCCGTGCACACCATTTAATACTGAACAAAACAAAAATCTAAACCAACTGGTGTAAGGTGATAATTCCCTATGTGCACCATTTAAAAAACGACATAAGAAACTTGCCAAGTATAAACCAACAGGTGTGAGGTTGAGTAGTCCCGTGCACACCATTAAATACTGAACAAAATAAAAATCTAAACCAACAGGTGTAAGGTGCGTATCCCCGTGCACACCATTTAAAAATATGACATAAGAAACTTGCCAAGTATAAACCAACAGGTGTGAGGTTGAGTATTCCCGTGCACACCATTTAATACTGAACAAAACAAAACTCTAAACCAACTGGTGTAAGGTGATCGTTCCCTATGTGCACCATTTAAAAAATGACATAAGAAACTTGCGAAGTATAAACCAACAGGTGTGAGGTTGAGTAGTCCCGTGCACACCATTAAATACTAAACAAAATAAAACTCTAAACCAACAGGTGTGAGGTGCGTATCCCCGTGCACACCATTTAAAAAATGACATAATAAACTTGCCAAGTATAAACCAACAGGTGTGAGGTTGAGTATTCCCGTGCACACCATTTAATACTGAACAAAACAAAACTCTTAACCAACTAGTGTAAGGTGATCGTTCCCTATGTGCACCATTTAAAAAATGACATAAGAAACTTGCCAAATAAAAACCAACAGGTGTGAGGTTGAGTAGTCCCGTGCACACCATTAAATACTGAACAAACCACAAATCTAAACCAACAGGTGTAAGGTGCGTATCCCCGTGCACACCATTTAAAAAATGACATAAGAAACTTGCCAAGTATAAACCAACAGGTGTGAGGTTGAGTAGTCCCGTGCACACCATTTAATACTGAACAAAACAAAAATCTAAACCAACTGGTGTAAGGTGATAATTCCCTATGTGCACCATTTAAAAAATGACATAAGAAACTTGCCAAGTATAAACCAACAGGTGTGAGGTTGAGTAGTCCCGTGCACACCATTAAATACTGAACAAAATAAAAATCTAAACCAACAGGTGTAAGGTGCGTATCCCGGTGCACACCATTTAAAAAATGACATAAGAAACTTGCCAAGTATAAACCAACAGGTGTGAGGTTGAGTAGTCCCGTGCACACCATTAAATAATAAAAAAAAAAAAAATCTTAACCAACAGGTGTGAGGTGCGTATCCCCGTGCACACCATTTAAAAAATGACATAAGAAACTTGCCAAGTATAAACCAACAGGTGTGAGGTTGAGTAGTCCCGTGCACACCATTAAATACTGAACAAACCACAAATCTAAACCAACAGGTGTGAGGTGATCGTTCCCTATGTGCACCATTTAAAAAATGACATAAGAAACTTGCCAAGTATAAACCAACAGGTGTGAGGTTGAGTAGTCCCGTGCACACCATTTAATACTGAACAAAACAAAACTCTAAACCAACTGGTGTAAGGTGATCGTTCCCTATGTGCACCATTTAAAAAATGACATAAGAAACTTGCCAAGTATAAACCAACAGGTGTGAGGTTGAGAAGTCCCGTGCACACCATTAAATACTAAACAAAATAAAACTCTAAACCAACAGGTGTGAGGTGCGTATCCCCGTGCACACCATTTAAAAAAAGGCCATAAGAAACTTGCCAAGTATAAACCAACAGGTGTGAGGTTGAGTAGTCCCGTGCACACCATTTAATACTGAACAAAACAAAAATCTAAACCAACTGGTGTAAGGTGATAATTCCCTATGTGCACCATTTAAAAAATGACATAAGAAACTTGCCAAGTATAAACCAACAGGTGTGAGGTTGAGTAGTCCCGTGCACACCATTAAATACTGAAAGAAATAAAAATCTAAACCAACAGGTGTAAGGTGCGTATCCCCGTGCACACCATTTAAAAAATGACATAAGAAACTTGCCAAGTATAAACCAACAGGTGTGAGGTTGAGTATTCCCGTGCACACCATTTAATACTGAACAAAACAAAACTCTTAACCAACTGGTGTAAGGTGATCGTTCCCTATGTGCACCATTTAAAAAATGACATAAGAAACTTGCCAAGTATAAACCAACAGGTGTGAGGTTGAGTAGTCCCGTGCACACCATTAAATACTGAACAAACCACAAATCTAAACCAACCGGTGTAAGGTGCGTATCCCCGTGCACACCATTTAAAAAATGACATTAGAAACTTGCCAAGTATAAACCAATAGGTGTGAGGTTGAGTATTCCCGTGCACACCATTTAATACTGAACAAAACAAAACTCTAAACCAACTGGTGTAAGGTGATCGTTCCCTATGTGCACCATTTTAAAAATGACATAAGAAACTTGCCAAGTATAAACCAACAGGTGTGAGGTTGAGTAGTCCCGTGCACACCATTTAATACTAAACAAAATAAAACTCTAAACCAACAGGTGTGAGGTACGTATCCCCGTGCACACCATTTAAAAAATGACATAAGAAACTTGCCAAGTATAAACCAACAGGTGTGAGGTTGAGTATTCCCGTGCACACCATTTAAAACTAAACAAAACAAAACTCTAAACCAACTGGTGTAAGGTGATCGTTCCCTATGTGCACCATTTAAAAAATGACATAAGAAACTTGCCAAGTATAAACCAACAGGTGTAAGGTTGAGTCGTCCCGTGCACACCATTAAATACTGAACAAACCACAAATCTAAACCAACAGGTGTAAGGTGCGTATCCCCGTGCACACCATTTAAAAAATGACATAAGAAACTTGCCAAGTATAAACCAACAGGTGTGAGGTTGAGTAGTCCCGTGCACACCATTAAATACTAAACAAAATAAAACTCTAAACCAACAGGTGTGAGGTGCGTATCCCCGTGCATACCATTTAAAAAATGACATAAGAAACTTTCCAAGTATAAACCAACAGGTGTGAGGTTGAGTATTCCCGTGCACACCATTTAATACTGAACAAAACAAAACTCTAAACCAACTGGTGTAAGGTGATCGTTCCCTATGTGCACCATTTAAAAATTACATAAGAAACTTGCCAAGTATAAACCAACAGGTGTGAGGTTGAGTAGTCCCGTGCACACCATTAAATACTGAAAAAAATAAAAATCTAAACCAACAGGTGTAAGGTGCGTATCCCCGTGCACACCATTTAAAAAATGACATAAGAAACTTGCCAAGTATAAACCAACAGGTGTGAGGTTGAGTATTCCCGTGCACACCATTTAATACTGAACAAAACAAAACTCTAAACCAACTGGTGTAAGGTGATCGTTCCCTATGTGCACCATTTAAAAAATGACATAAGAAACTTGCCAAGTATAAACCAACAGGTGTGAGGTTGAGTAGTCCCGTGCACACCATTAAATACTGAACAAACCACAAATCTAAACCAACAGGTGTAAGGTGCGTATCCCCGTGCACACCATTTAAAAAATGACATTAGAAACTTGCCAAGTATAAACCAATAGGTGTGAGGTTGAGTATTCCCGTGCACACCATTTAATACTAAACAAAACAAAACTCTAAACCAACTGGTGTAAGGTGATCGTTCCCTATGTGCACCATTTAAAAATTACATAAGAAACTTGCCAAGTATAAACCAACAGGTGTGAGGTTGAGTAGTCCCGTGCACACCATTTAATACTAAACAAAATAAAACTCTAAACCAACAGGTGTGAGGTGCGTATCCCCGTGCACACCATTTAAAAAATGACATAAGAAACTTGCCAAGTATAAACCAACAGGTGTGAGGTTGAGTATTCCCGTGCACACCATTTAAAACTGAACAAAACAAAACTCTAAACCAACTGGTGTAAGGTGATCGTTCCCTATGTGCACCATTTAAAAAATGACATAAGAAACTTGCCAAGTATAAACCAACAGGTGTGAGGTTGAGTAGTCCCGTGCACACCATTAAATACTGAACAAACCACAAATCTAAACCAACAGGTGTAAGGTGCGTATCCCCGTGCACACCATTTAAAAATGACATAAGAAACTTGCCAAGTATAAACCAACAGGTGTGAGGTTGAGTAGTCCCGTGCACACCATTTAATACTGAACAAAACAAAAATCTAAACCAACTGGTGTAAGGTGATAATTCCCTATGTGCACCATTTAAAAAACGACATAAGAAACTTGCCAAGTATAAACCAACAGGTGTGAGGTTGAGTAGTCCCGTGCACACCATTAAATACAGAACAAAATAAAAATCTAAACCAACAGTTGTAAGGTGCGTATCCCCGTGCACACCATTTAAAAAATGACATAAGAAACTTGCCAAGTATAAACCAACAGGTGTGAGGTTGAGTATTCCCGTGCACACCATTTAATACTGAACAAAACAAAACTCTAAACCAACTGGTGTAAGGTGATCGTTCCCTATGTGCACCATTTAAAAAATGACATAAGAAACTTGCCAAGTATAAACCAACAGGTGTGAGGTTGAGTAGTCCCGTGACCACCATAAAATACTAAACAAAATAAAACTCTAAACCAACAGGTGTGAGGTGCGTATCCCCGTGCACACCATTAAAAAATGACATAATAAACTTGCCAAGTATAAGCCAACAGGTGTGAGGTTGAGTATTCCCGTGCACACCATTTAATACTGAACAAAACAAAACTCTAAACCAACTGGTGTAAGGTGATCGTTCCCTATGTGCACCATTTAAAAAATGACATAAGAAACTTGCCAAGTATAAACCAACAGGTGTGAGGTTGAGTAGTCCCGTGCACACCATTAAATACTGAACAAACCACAAATCTAAACCAACAGGTGTAAGGTGCGTATCCCCGTGCACACCATAAAAAAAATGACATAAGAAACTTGCCAAGTATAAACCAACAGGTGTGAGGTTGAGTAGTCCCGTGCACACCATTTAATACTGAACAAAACAAAAATCTAAACCAACTGGTGTAAGGTGATAATTCCCTATGTGCACCATTTAAAAAATGACATAAGAAACTTGCCAAGTATAAACCAACAGGTGTGAGGTTGAGTAGTCCCGTGCACACCATTAAATACTGAACAAAATAAAAATCTAAACCAACAGGTGTAAGGTGCGTATCCCGGGGCACACCATTTAAAAAATGACATAAGAAACTTGCCAAGTATAAACCAACAGGTGTGAGGTTGAGTATTCCCGTGCACACCATTTAATACTGAACAAAACAAAACTCTAAACCAACTGGTGTAAGGTGATCGTTCCCTATGTGCACCATTTAAAAAATGACATAAGAAACTTGCCAAGTATAAACCAACAGGTGTGAGGTTGTGTAGTCCCGTGCACACCATTAAATACTAAACAAAATAAAACTCTAAACCAACAGGTGTGAGGTGCGTATCCCCGTGCATACCATTTAAAAAATGACATAAGAAACTTGCCAAGTATAAACCAACAGGTGTGAGGTTGAGTATTCCCGTGCACACCATTTAATACTGAACAAAACAAAACTCTAAACCAACTGGTGTAAGGTGATCGTTCCCTATGTGCACCATTTAAAAAATGACATAAGAAACTTGCCAAGTATAAACCAACAGGTGTGAGGTTCAGTAGTCCCGTGCACACCATTATATACTAAACAAAATAAAACTCTAAACCAACAGGTGTGAGGTGCGTATCCCCGTGCACACCATTTAAAAAATGACATAAGAAACTTGCCAAGTATAAACCAACAGGTGTGAGGTTGAGTAGTCCCGTGCACACCATTTAATACTGAACAAAACAAAAATCTAAACCAACTGGTGTAAGGTGATAATTCCCTATGTGCACCATTTAAAAAATGACATAAGAAACTTGCCAAGTATAAACCAACAGGTGTGAGGTTGAGTAGTCCCGTGCACACCATTAAATACTGAAAAAAATAAAAATCTAAACCAACAGGTGTAAGGTGCGTATCCCCGTGCACACCATTTAAAAAATGACATAAGAAACTTGCCAAGTATAAACCAACAGGTGTGAGGTTGAGTATTCCCGTGCACACCATTTAATACTGAACAAAACAAAACTCTAAACCAACTGGTGTAAGGTGATCGTTCCCTATGTGCACCATTTAAAAAATGACATAAGAAACTTGCCAAGTATAAACCAACAGGTGTGAGGTTGAGTATTCCCGTGCACATCATTTAATACTGAACAAAACAAAATTCTAAACCAACTGGTGTAAGGTGATCGTTCCCTATGTGCACCATTTAAAAAATGACATAAGAAACTTGCCAAGTATAAACCAACAGGTGTGAGGTTGAGTAGTCCCGTGCACACCATTAAATACTAAAAAAAACAAAAATCTAAACCAACAGGTGTGAGGTGCGTATCCCCGTGCACACCATTTAAAAAATGACATAAGAAACTTGCCAAGTATAAACCTACAGGTGTGAGGTTGAGTATTCCCGTGCACACCATTTAATACTGAACAAAACAAAACTCTAAACCAACTGGTGTAAGGTGATCGTTTCCTATGTGCACCATTTAAAAAATTACATAAGAAACTTGCTAAGTATAAACCAACAGGTGTGAGGTTGAGTAGTCCCGTGCACACCATTAAATACTGAACAAACCACAAATCTAAACCAACAGGTGTAAGGTGCGTATCCCCGTGCACACCATTTAAAAAATGACATAAGAAACTTGCCAAGTATAAACCAACAGGTGTGAGGTTGAGTAGTCCCGTGCACACCATTAAATACTGAAAAAAATAAAAATCTAAACCAACAGGTGTAAGGTGCGTATCCCCGTGCACACCATTTAAAAAATGACATAAGAAACTTGCCAAGTATAAACCAACAGGTGTGAGGTTGAGTATTCCCGTGCACACCATTTAATACTGAACAAAACAAAACTCTAAACCAACTGGTGTAAGGTGATCGTTCCCTATGTGCACCATTTAAAAAATGACATAAGAAACTTGCCAAGTATAAACCAACAGGTGTGAGGTTGAGTAGTCCCGTGCACACCATTAAATACTGAACAAACCACAAATCTAAACCAACAGGTGTAAGGTGCGTATCCCCGTGCACACCATTTAAAAAATGACATTAGAAACTTGCCAAGTATAAACCAATAGGTGTGAGGTTGAGTATTCCCGTGCACACCATTTAATACTAAACAAAACAAAACTCTAAACCAACTGGTGTAAGGTGATCGTTCCCTATGTGCACCATTTAAAAATTACATAAGAAACTTGCCAAGTATAAACCAACAGGTGTGAGGTTGAGTAGTCCCGTGCACACCATTTAATACTAAACAAAATAAAACTCTAAACCAACAGGTGTGAGGTGCGTATCCCCGTGCACACCATTTAAAAAATGACATAAGAAACTTGCCAAGTATAAACCAACAGGTGTGAGGTTGAGTATTCCCGTGCACACCATTTAAAACTGAACAAAACAAAACTCTAAACCAACTGGTGTAAGGTGATCGTTCCCTATGTGCACCATTTAAAAAATGACATAAGAAACTTGCCAAGTATAAACCAACAGGTGTGAGGTTGAGTAGTCCCGTGCACACCAATTAATACTGAACAAACCACAAATCTAAACCAACAGGTGTAAGGTGCGTATCCCCGTGCACACCATTTAAAAATGACATAAGAAACTTGCCAAGTATAAACCAACAGGTGTGAGGTTGAGTAGTCCCGTGCACACCATTTAATACTGAACAAAACAAAAATCTAAACCAACTGGTGTAAGGTGATAATTCCCTATGTGCACCATTTAAAAAACGACATAAGAAACTTGCCAAGTATAAACCAACAGGTGTGAGGTTGAGTAGTCCCGTGCACACCATTAAATACAGAACAAAATAAAAATCTAAACCAACAGTTGTAAGGTGCGTATCCCCGTGCACACCATTTAAAAAATGACATAAGAAACTTGCCAAGTATAAACCAACAGGTGTGAGGTTGAGTATTCCCGTGCACACCATTTAATACTGAACAAAACAAAACTCTAAACCAACTGGTGTAAGGTGATCGTTCCCTATGTGCACCATTTAAAAAATGACATAAGAAACTTGCCAAGTATAAACCAACAGGTGTGAGGTTGAGTAGTCCCGTGACCACCATAAAATACTAAACAAAATAAAACTCTAAACCAACAGGTGTGAGGTGCGTATCCCCGTGCACACCATTAAAAAATGACATAATAAACTTGCCAAGTATAAGCCAACAGGTGTGAGGTTGAGTATTCCCGTGCACACCATTTAATACTGAACAAAACAAAACTCTAAACCAACTGGTGTAAGGTGATCGTTCCCTATGTGCACCATTTAAAAAATGACATAAGAAACTTGCCAAGTATAAACCAACAGGTGTGAGGTTGAGTAGTCCCGTGCACACCATTAAATACTGAACAAACCACAAATCTAAACCAACAGGTGTAAGGTGCGTATCCCCGTGCACACCATAAAAAAAATGACATAAGAAACTTGCCAAGTATAAACCAACAGGTGTGAGGTTGAGTAGTCCCGTGCACACCATTTAATACTGAACAAAACAAAAATCTAAACCAACTGGTGTAAGGTGATAATTCCCTATGTGCACCATTTAAAAAATGACATAAGAAACTTGCCAAGTATAAACCAACAGGTGTGAGGTTGAGTAGTCCCGTGCACACCATTAAATACTGAACAAAATAAAAATCTAAACCAACAGGTGTAAGGTGCGTATCCCGGTGCACACCATTTAAAAAATGACATAAGAAACTTGCCAAGTATAAACCAACAGGTGTGAGGTTGAGTATTCCCGTGCACACCATTTAATACTGAACAAAACAAAACTCTAAACCAACTGGTGTAAGGTGATCGTTCCCTATGTGCACCATTTAAAAAATGACATAAGAAACTTGCCAAGTATAAACCAACAGGTGTGAGGTTGTGTAGTCCCGTGCACACCATTAAATACTAAACAAAATAAAACTCTAAACCAACAGGTGTGAGGTGCGTATCCCCGTGCATACCATTTAAAAAATGACATAAGAAACTTGCCAAGTATAAACCAACAGGTGTGAGGTTGAGTATTCCCGTGCACACCATTTAATACTGAACAAAACAAAACTCTAAACCAACTGGTGTAAGGTGATCGTTCCCTATGTGCACCATTTAAAAAATGACATAAGAAACTTGCCAAGTATAAACCAACAGGTGTGAGGTTCAGTAGTCCCGTGCACACCATTATATACTAAACAAAATAAAACTCTAAACCAACAGGTGTGAGGTGCGTATCCCCGTGCACACCATTTAAAAAATGACATAAGAAACTTGCCAAGTATAAACCAACAGGTGTGAGGTTGAGTAGTCCCGTGCACACCATTTAATACTGAACAAAACAAAAATCTAAACCAACTGGTGTAAGGTGATAATTCCCTATGTGCACCATTTAAAAAATGACATAAGAAACTTGCCAAGTATAAACCAACAGGTGTGAGGTTGAGTAGTCCCGTGCACACCATTAAATACTGAAAAAAATAAAAATCTAAACCAACAGGTGTAAGGTGCGTATCCCCGTGCACACCATTTAAAAAATGACATAAGAAACTTGCCAAGTATAAACCAACAGGTGTGAGGTTGAGTATTCCCGTGCACACCATTTAATACTGAACAAAACAAAACTCTAAACCAACTGGTGTAAGGTGATCGTTCCCTATGTGCACCATTTAAAAAATGACATAAGAAACTTGCCAAGTATAAACCAACAGGTGTGAGGTTGAGTATTCCCGTGCACATCATTTAATACTGAACAAAACAAAATTCTAAACCAACTGGTGTAAGGTGATCGTTCCCTATGTGCACCATTTAAAAAATGACATAAGAAACTTGCCAAGTATAAACCAACAGGTGTGAGGTTGAGTAGTCCCGTGCACACCATTAAATACTAAAAAAAACAAAAATCTAAACCAAGAGGTGTGAGGTGCGTATCCCCGTGCACACCATTTAAAAAATGACATAAGAAACTTGCCAAGTATAAACCTACAGGTGTGAGGTTGAGTATTCCCGTGCACACCATTTAATACTGAACAAAACAAAACTCTAAACCAACTGGTGTAAGGTGATCGTTTCCTATGTGCACCATTTAAAAAATTACATAAGAAACTTGCTAAGTATAAACCAACAGGTGTGAGGTTGAGTAGTCCCGTGCACACCATTAAATACTGAACAAACCACAAATCTAAACCAACAGGTGTAAGGTGCGTATCCCCGTGCACACCATTTAAAAAATGACATAAGAAACTTGCCAAGTATAAACCAACAGGTGTGAGGTTGAGTAGTCCCGTGCACACCATTTAATACTGAACAAAACAAAAATCTAAACCTACTGGTGTAAGGTGATCGTTCCCTATGTGCACCATTTAAAAAATGACATAAGAAACTTGCCAAGTATAAACCAACAGGTGTGAGGTTGAGTAGTCCCGTGCCGTCCATTTAATACTGAACAAAACAAAAATCTAAACCAACTGGTGTAAGGTGATAATTCCCTATGTGCACCATTTAAAAAACGACATAAGAAACTTGCCAAGTATAAACCAACTGGTGTGAGGTTGAGTAGTCCCGTGCACACCATTAAATACTGAACAAAATAAAAATCTAAACCAACAGGTGTAAGGTGCGTATCCCCGTGCACACCATTTAAAAAATGACATTAGAAACTTGCCAAGTATAAACCAATAGGTGTGAGGTTGAGTATTCCCGTGCACACCATTTAATACTGAACAAAACAAAACTCTAAACCAACTGGTGTAAGGTGATCGTTCCCTATGTGCACCATTTAAAAATTACATAAGAAACTTGCCAAGTATAAACCAACAGGTGTGAGGTTGAGTAGTCCCGTGCACACCATTTAATACTAAACAAAATAAAACTCTTAACCAACAGGTGTGAGGTGCGTATCCCCGTGCACACCATTTAAAAAATGACATAAGAAACTTGCCAAGTATAAAACAACAGGTGTGAGGTTGAGTATTCCCGTGCACACCATTTAAAACTGAACAAAACAAAACTCTAAACCAACTGGTGTAAGGTGATCGTTCCCTATGTGCACCATTTAAAAAATGACATAAGAAACTTGCCAAGTATAAACCAACAGGTGTGAGGTTGAGTAGTCCCG
>OX246741.1:7166610-7191610 GCA_945910005.1 Isoperla grammatica
GGTGTGAGGTTGAGTAGTCCCGTGCACACCATTAAATACTGAACAAACCACAAATCTAAACCAACAGGTGTAAGGTGCGTATCCCCGTGCACACCATTTAAAAAATGACATAAGAAACTTGCCAAGTATAAACCAACAGGTGTGAGGTTGAGTAGTCCCGTGCACACCATTTAATACTGAACAAAACAAAAATCTAAACCAACTGGTGTAAGGTGATCGTTCCCTATGTGCACCCATTTAAAAAACGACATAAGAAACTTGCCAAGTATAAACCAACAGGTGTGAGGTTGAGTAGTCCCGTGCACACCATTAAATACTGAACAAAATAAAAATCTAAACCAACAGGTGTAAGGTGCGTATCCCCGTGCACACCATTTAAAAAATGACATAAGAAACTTGCCAAGTATAAACCAACAGGTGTGAGGTTGAGTATTCCCGTGCACACCATTTAATACTGAACAAAACAAAACTCTAAACCAACTTTTTGTAAGGTGATCGTTCCCTATGTGCACCATTTAAAAAATGACATAAGAAACTTGCCAAGTATAAACCAACAGGTGTGAGGTTGAGTAGTCCCGTGCACACCATTAAATACTAAACAAAATAAAACTCTAAACCAACAGGTGTGAGGTGCGTATCCCCGTGCACACCATTTAAAAAATGACATAAGAAACTTGCCAAGTATAAACCAACAGGTGTGAGGTTGAGTAGTCCCGTGCACACCATTAAATACTGAACAAACCACAAATCTAAACCAACAGGTGTGAGGTGAGTATCCCCGTGCACACCATTTTAAAAATGACATAAGAAACTTGCCAAGTATAAACCAACAGGTGTGAGGTTGAGTAGTCCCGTGCACACCATTTAATACTGAACAAAACAAAACTCTAAACCAACTGGTGTAAGGTGATTGTTCCATATGTGCACCATTTAAAAAATGACATAAGAAACTTGCCAAGTATAAACCAGCAGGTGTGAGGTCGAGTAGTCCCGTGCACACCATTTAATACTGAACAAAACAAAACTCTAAACCAACTGGTGTAAGGTGATCGTTCCCTATGTGCACCATTTAAAAAATGACATAAGAAACTTGCCAAGTATAAACCAACAGGTGTGAGGTTGAGTAGTCCCGTGCACACCATTTAATACTGAACAAAACAAAACTCTAAACCAACTGGTGTAAGGTGATTGTTCCATATGTGCACCATTTAAAAAATGACATAAGAAACTTGCCAAGTATAAACCAGCAGGTGTGAGGTCGAGTAGTCCCGTGCACACCATTTAATACTTAACAAAACAAAAATCTAAACCAACTGGTGTGAGGTGCGTATCCCCATGCACACCATTTAAAAAATGACATAAGAAACTTGCCAAGTATAAACCAACAGGTGTGAGGTTGAGTAGTCCCGTGCACACCATTAAATACTGAACAAAATAAAAATCTAAACCAACAGGTGTGAGGTGCGTATCCCCGTGCACACCATTTAAAAAATGACATAAGAAACTTGCCAAGTATAAACCAACAGGTGTGAGGTTGAGTAGTCCCGTGCTCACCATTAAATACTGAACAAAACAAAAATCTTAACTAACAGGTGTGAGGTTCGTATCCCCGTGCACACCATTTAAAAAATGACATAAGGAACTTGCCAAGTATAAACCAACAGGTGTGAGGTTGAGTATTCCCGTGAACACCATTTAATACTGAATAAAACAAAACTCTAAACCAACTGGTGTAAGGTGATCGTTCCCTATGTGCACCATTTAAAAAATGACATAAGAAACTTGCCAAGTATAAACCAACAGGTGTGAGGTTGAGTAGTCCCGTGCACACCATTAAATACTAAACAAAACAAAAATCTAAACCAACAGGTGTGAGGTGCGTATCCCCGTGCACACCATTTAAAAAATGACATAAGAAACTTGCCAAGTATAAACCAACAGGTGTGAGGTTGAGTAGTCCCGTGCACACCATTAAATACAAACCATAATTCTAAACCAACATGTGTGAGGTGCGTATACCCGTGCCTTACTTTTAAACGAAGATGTTATCACACTCGTTTTGGAGATTACGCAATTCCCCTATCTCACCCATTGAAAGATTAAAAAAACCTACACCTGTTTACCAAAAACACGGTTCAGTAGACCAACATGTGACTACTCATGATTTAATTATATATCACATTGTAGATAATTGAACGTTTATTAAAACAGAGCTTTAAAACGTAGATGTTATTACACTCGTTTTTGAGATTTCGCAATTCCCCTATCTTACCCATCGAAAGATTAAAAAAACCTACACCATTATAATTACACCAAGGGCATTGGAAAGCGACCGCGGGACAAAGAATAAGAATTATAGGTGGCAAGGACACGGCAAAGTACATACAAAATGTAAATTTTCTACAAGCAAACCACCGTTTTTTAATATATTTCACTTGTGTCCGACCACTATTTTGACCTTCCCCGGGCATCTCGGGAATAGGCCTAGTATTTTTTGAGCCCTGTCTACACTGAAATTCACTTCTATCAGACAATCCAGTCCTAGTCTATGCAATGTTGTCGCAAGTGCTTCGATAAACCTTGAACTCATCCAGGTACGCGATAAGGTTAGACGTGTTTTCAAATCCGACCTGACTTGAGTCACTGTTGACTCTGAGTAATGGTTAGGTGTCCTCGCGTTGTCACTCCTCTCTCTCTCTCTCTCTCTCTCTCTCCTCGGCAGTAGGGGGTGATAGGGGTGTACATTGCGGTGTAATTCTGGGGGTGTACTATGAGCAGTGGTGTATTCGTAAAAAATAATGTTGGCTGGGCGCGGTCAACCCTTGAACTCATGAACATGATTCATAACCGTGAGAGACCCTAAACTATTACTTGTAGGGAGGGGGGGGGGGGGGGGGGGGAGCTGTACGTGTTTATTTAGTTACGATGGAATAAATGGATAATTATATTATATATTATAGATTAGATAATAAATAGAATAGCTGATAATAAGTAGAATCAATAAATTAAAGGAAGATTGTTCTAGTTACGTCATCACCAGCTGACTGTGTTGCTGTGAGGACATCTCGAGAACTACGACATTACTAACTAAATATAGTTTACTTACTATAGGCCTACTATAATATCACAAGATAATTGAATTATGATTATGTTACGTGATTGAGGTTCGAACAGTTTGAGAATTTTTTGCAGTTGTGTTTATATCTTCCAATAGACGACCTAATGTCAATTACGATGGACTGTTCAAGTTAGTTAAACATATCTATGTCCTCTTACAAATCAAGAGTATGCGTCATAATGCGTAGTCTTGGGAAGAGTGGTGCAAAGACATAAACGTAATCATCTCGAACAAGTTTCAGTTTCTTACAGTTTTGTTTATATCAGCCAATAGGCGTATCAAGGCCAATTACGATGGAATATTCAAGTTGACTAACATACCCACGTTTCCTATCAAGTCAAGATTTTAGGTGTAAATGAGTAGAATTCGATGCGTAGTGTCCAGGACATATAAACAAAATTATCTCGATTAAGGCTGATTTTTTTTCCAGTTTTGCCTTATTTGCGAAAAGAAGATCTATTGCCAATTATGATAGAGTTTTCAAGAATACGTCTGTGTAAAAAATTTCAGCTCAATCGGACATTTAGAAGTAGGTGACATATCGATTCTAAGATTCCGTCCAGACAAACACACAAACAATTACAAAACACACGAAGTTAATATAAGCGTTGTAAAATACGTTTGCTTGTCAAACGTTTTTACATGTATTTCAAACTATGGTGACATTTTGGATTGATTTGAAGAAAAAATAGTGAGCATTCTTCTTGGGTAAACATAACTTCATTTAATGCTATTATTTTGCAATGTTTTATAAAATTACTTTAAATTTTATGAGCAATTTTTAAACAAATTATTATGATCTTTGAAGATTTTTTCTTATATTTTATCTATTTTTCATGTTTTGCAATAAATTGTCAACAACGTATTTTTTGGTTGTTGTAGGCATAAAACATTAACCTATAAATCAGCACCAGTTTGTTGTCAGCTTAGCAAATCATCATTGTTTTCTAATTTGCATACATGTTCAATATCACAAGAAGTAATAGGGTGATAAATCTTCCGTTGTTGGCCATGTCTCATAAACTGTTGGTAGACACCCAAATATTAAATAGCGCCTGCAGTAAAATCATCACTTGCATCATTGAGTACCTACAACGAGAGGCAAACATTGCAATATTGTTGCTAAAGTTGCGTCGGGCTCAAGTGGAGCTATCTTATATTTAGTTCCCATCTTCAAGGTTATTCTGGTCAAGGCAACTCTGTTCTAGAAACATCGCCACGAACCAACAGATACAAATTGTTACTTGGCAAACAATGCAACGATGCAAATATTGGGGCATAAAACAAACAAAACAAAACTCTAAGCGCCGAGTGCCAACAACGTGTCACCGACATGTCAACCGACATGTCAACGTAAATCTTGACTTTCATATCTCTTGAGTGACATAGACAAATGACTTAATTAAGCGAGCGAAGCGAGCGTTTCCACTTGACTCTTATGGCACTTCATTCTGTTTTTTTTTTGTTTGTTTGTTTTTTTTTGTTTTTATGTCTGTCGATAGCGGTCGAACGGAAAGTCCGATCAACTTGAAATTTGGACCATCCACAAGCCTCGATGTGGATTGAAGGTGTATAGTTTTGAGGCAAAATCGTTTGAAAAGTTACAAAGTTACACCATAGTTACTGCAAAATATTTTTTTGAAACAAAATGGCGGCCAAATGTGAGATAGCCATATTTTTTTAAACTTTTTTCCGGTCACGAATATGTTCATTTTTTGGCGATACGATAAATATTGGCAAAGTTACACAAAAGTTACTCGAAAATATTTTTCTAAAACGCAGTAACGGCAAAATGTGAGGTGGCTATCTTATAGTAAATTTTTGTCCGGTCACGAATATACTAATGTAAACGTGATCCGATACGTATTAGAGGCAGAAATTACATTTCTATTGCGGTCAATAAGTGTTAGCAACGGTGGCGGACCGTGTTGAAAACATGACCACGAAAATTCTTAGCAACGCACATTGCACTGCATACAACAATGTCGGAAAGCATAATAGCCATGGAAATAAGAACAATTTTTGCAATGCGCATTCTTGAATTGTTGTTCGTATTAGCATTGAAAACTTTTCGCCAGAAAGTTCGTAGATATTGACGCGCTCGCTTATCAACGCGTCAAACAGAGCGTTTTCCTAGTATTAAAATTAACGAAGCACTCAATAAATTCAAAGTTGTTCTGAATTGGCCTTGTTGATTCTGACATTTGTCCGCACGTGTTCGCACTGTTCAATCACTGATTCATATGTTTCGTATTTGAAATATCGATCTTTGATTGGTTAACGCTCACTCGTCGATGGTGTTCGGAGCCTACACGGTTGGTTTAGTCGCTTTAAATTAAAGTCCCCCACTGAAAATCAGTTTCGTTACTGAGTGGGTAGACTCTAAATGTGAATTTATTTTATTTTTATTTTTAATAATAACAACCTTTATTCGGTATCTGCAGCCAAAGCTGTTGCCAAAAGACACAGAATAACATACAATAACTTTTATCAAATCGAAAATCGAAACAAATTACACAAGATTACGAATACAAATGGTCCCTGAATATAAAAATAGACCACCGTTATACGCACAGAACAATGTCGTCAGTGAGACTTGATGGTAATTGGAATGATTTCCGAAATTTATAAAAAAAAAGCCGGGGTTTGTACCCCTAGAAATCTTTTCTCCCCACCGATGACATTTATTTTGTGTTAAATACTAGTGAAATTATTTTTAAATCCTAGAATTTCTATTCTGTTGCCGGTCGAGGTGGGTTCCTCCTCGTGGTGACTGCTGCCCGTAAGAAGGAGCTCTTGTGCATACCTTTAATCACTCTATTTCCCATTGACTCCAACAACGACAAGTGCTTGATAATTAATACTGTACATAACAGGATATATATACAGGAGAATATATGAAAAAAAGATCGAAGGAAGAAGAAGACGGGGAAGACCAAGGAAGAGATGGAAGGAAAAGATTGCTGAAGACTTACAGAAGAGAGGAGAGAACTGGGAGCAAGTAGAGGAAGTACGATTGTAGGAAGATAGGAAGAGGTGGACAAATTTGGTTGTGAAACCCAAGCTGACCCAGCCAGAAGCAGGAAACGGCGATGGATAATGACGATGATGATGATAACTGGAAATAATTTCAACTTAATATAAGTGCTTTGATTAAGGGAGCACCCGGGAACAATAAGAAAATTGCAATATGGACCCTCTCACATAGATAATAATCGCACACCCACTCGCAGTCGATACATTCAATAGACCATTTTACATTCGTGCTAGGAATCTTGTTGTTTTTAACTTTTTATATTGAAAATGTCATGCACAAACAATTTTGTTTGGCATCATCCTTCGCTTGAATGGACTACAGGTTGACTATAAATACCAGCCCTTCACTCCTAGACTAGCGCCAGCTCAATAGACCTTTTCAATGGACCTCAATCAATAGACCTTTTTCAGAACTCATCTAGGACCCTTCGATAGAGCTAATTACGGCCCTCTAGATCTTGAATGACAACAATGCACAACAATTAAAAATGCTCCTCAACATAACTATCAAGGACCCTTAGATAGAGCGTATCACGGCTTCCTAGATCAATTCTGAAAATCATCCATTTCAATAGCACAAGACTCAATTCCCAAAATAGCCGTGTTGCCGTGTTTTGTTTCGGACAAATATTGAACTTGAACCAATCAAAGAAAGATACAACAATGTAGTTGCCTAGAAACACATTTTTTGTCCGCCTGTGATGTCACAACTCTCTCAATTGAGTCTTGTGCTATTTATTTGATACTTTTCAAAAATAATACGAATAACGTAAGATACGTTGATAGTATATTGTTCTGTGCTGTTTTCTAGCGGGACCTTAACATGAGATATATCAGAGATTGGGGGGGGGGGGGGGGGGGGGGGCACCTACAGCGCAGGCGCAGAGTGAATGATGAACAGTGAATATAACACCAAACCCGGCACCTCCACCAAAAAGTGAAGCTAGTTTCGCACGGCTGCTTCCCTGCGACACTAGCGCGTGCAGCGGTAAACTCGAGGAGTAAGGCCTATCTTTACCAAGGAGGTCATATAGCCTACTATATAGCCTCTTATATAACCTCCTTGATCTTTACCACTATAAAACAAACGCATCGACACTTCACCTATCACTGTGCTAGACTCATAGTCATAAGCATAGCACCTGCGCGGGCATACGTGTTCGATGCAAGAAAACTGCTTGACTTTCGCTACTGGATATACAAGCTTAAAAATGTCAAAACCTGTAATTAAATAGAACAGTTACAAGCTAGATGGATTCCAAATTTTTATTAAAGCACTTAATTTTCCTTTCAGACTCATTTTGGGCATCGCTTACATAATTTATCGTTACGAACACGCACAGATCAAAATGTCAAAACGATTTCGAAAACGTCGACATTTTTACTATCACGTTTATGACGTCATGGTCCCTTAATTATGCAGGCAGCTTAAATTATTACTTGGGATGCGTGTCAGTGTAAAAAATGCATCAAAGCTTGATCCGAAAGGAGGTTTTCAGTCGGTTTGCACAACTTAAAATGAATTTATTTACTTATTTAATGTCCACAACTTGAATGTCTCAATGAATTTATTTATTTAATGTTTATCCTATTCAGTTATAACAACTGATTTACAAAGGAGGACCTTAAATAAAACTAAGCTAAGAAAACAATTAATAATAATGAAATCATAAATAACAATAACAACAACAAATACTTACTACAGTACTATAAAAAAATCAAGAACAAGAAAAAATCATTGAGAAACGGTTTTTTGTACTAGTTTACATATGTGAGACATGAGCGCGAATGCATTTAAAAAATGTATTTACGAATATCGTGTGTTTGGAGAAAGATGAGTCCGTGTTCCCATTGGCTCATTGATTATGCTGAGTGTGAACATAAGAGGTTCTAGTAGTAAGCCTACGTGTTTGTTGGGCATTATTAGCGCACCGTGTAGTCGGGGGGGGGGGGGGGGGCATTACCAATAACCACAGGGCATCACATCATAGATGGTAGGGGAAAGTAACAACGAACCATGTTAGTTATGGAATAAGGTTAGGCTACAATTTTAAAGAAGTTTAAGAACAATATTATAAACACCGAATGTTAAAGAAATTTGGACATAGAAATCCAAGATTATACAAATTACTTAAAAATATTTAAATCCACACATTTTCGAAATACAATTATTCGGAATTCTATATTATTCAAAGGTATAATCACAAATAACAAATTACATTGCGCATTAGTACTTATATCCTTTCTATGTTAAAATAAACAAATTGTATACAAAACAATGTAGGTTCACTTTTAAAGTTTATACACAATTTTCAAAACACGTCATTTAAAAGGGTCACAAATGGCTACAAATTCAACGGCAAGTTGGGATGAGGGGCTACATTTTAGTAAGGCAATCCGTTGCCATATTAACTGCTATGCCTAACAAAGATTGCATTCATTCAACCATGTTTTATCAACCCAACTCGAGTAGGTAGTTCAAAACACGATCCTCGTTTAAAGTAATGTCTCAAGTGATGAAATATTAAACAACTATTTTGGCCTCATTCTTTACGACCCCCTCGTATGGAATATTGATGGGTCGTGACGAACGAGGCGTATGTATATGTACACACCTATCTTGCGCAAGTGCTGCATCCTCTTCAAATATTCAACGTTTAATACCACGAGTCTTGAAGGAACGAACGCGACTGCACTAATATTCTACTCGACTGTTGCGCCCAGCGTGGGAAGTTGTTCAACTACTTGACTCACTATCTTCGTCGTGTTAAACATCTCACTGTGCTGTAGTTTAATACCATGAGTCTTGTAAGAACGAACGCGAGTAGCCTATACAGACACTGACTGTGCTGCACTAATATTCTACTCGACTGTTGCGCCCAGCGTGGGAAGTTGTTCAACTACTTGACTCACTATCTTCGTCGTGTTAAGCGTCTCACTGTGCTGTAGTTGAATACCATGAGTCTTGTAAGAACGAACGCGAGTAGACTATACAGACACTGACTGTGCTGCACTAATATTCTACTCGACTGTTGCGCCCAGCGTGGGAAGTTGTCCAACTACTTGACTCACTATCTTGGTCGTGTGTAGCGTCTCACTGTACTGTAGTTTAATACCATGAGTCTTGTAAGAACGAACGCGAGTAGCCTATACAGACACTGACTGTGCTGCACTAATATTCTACTCGACTGTTGCGCCCAGCGTGGGAAGTTGTCCAACTACTTGACTCACTATCTTCATCGTGTTAAGCGTCTCACTGTGCTGTAGTTTAATACCACGAGTCTTGTAAGAACGAACGCGAGTAGCCTATACAGACACTGACTGTGCTGCACTAATATTCTACTCGACTGTAGCGCCCAGCGTGGGAAGTTGTTCAACTACTTGACTCACTATCTTCGTCGTGTTAAACATCTCACTGTACTGTAGTATAATACCATGAGTCTTGTAAGAACGAACGCGAGTAGCCTATACAGACACTGACTGTGCTGCACTAATATTCTACTCGACTGTAGCGCCCAGCGTGGGAAGTTGTTCAACTACTTGACTCACTATCTTGGTCGTGTGTAGCGTCTCACTGTACTGTAGTTTAATACCATGAGTCTTGTAAGAACGAACGCGAGTAGCCTATACAGACACTGACTGTGCTGCACTAATATTCTACTCGACTGTTGCGCCCAGCGTGGGAAGTTGTCCAACTACTTGACTCACTATCTTCGTCGTGTTAAACATCTCACTGTACTGTAGTATAATACCACGAGTCTTGTAAGAACGAACGCGAGTAGCCTATACAGACACTGACTGTGCTGCACTAATATTCTACTCGACTGTAGCGCCCAGCGTGGGAAGTTGTTCAACTACTTGACTCACTATCTTCGTCGTGTTAAACATCTCACTGTACTGTAGTATAATACCACGAGTCTTGTAAGAACGAACGCGAGTAGCCTATACAGACACTGACTGTGCTGCACTAATATTCTACTCGACTGTAGCGCCCAGCGTGGGAAGTTGTTCAACTACTTGACTCACTATCTTCGTCGTGTTAAACATCTCACTGTACTGTAGTATAATACCATGAGTCTTGTAAGAACGAACGCGAGTAGCCTATACAGACACTGACTGTGCTGCACTAATATTCTACTCGACTGTTGCGCCCAGCGTGAGAAGTTGTTCAACTACTTGACTCACTATCTTCGTCGTGTTAAACATCTCACTGTACTGTAGTATAATACCATGAGTCTTGTAAGAACGAACGCGAGTAGCCTATACAGACACTGACTGTGCTGCACTAATATTCTACTCGACTGTTGCGCCCAGCGTGGGAAGTTGTCCAACTACTTGACTCACTATCTTCGTCGTGTTAAACATCTCACTGTACTGTAGTATAATACCATGAGTCTTGTAAGAACGAACGCGAGTAGCGTTTACAGACACTGACTGTGCTGCACTAATATTCTACTCGACTGTTGCGCCCAGCGTGGGAAGTTGTCCAACTACTTGACTCACTATCTTCGTCGTGTTAAACATCTCACTGTACTGTAGTATAATACCACGAGTCTTGTAAGAACGAACGCGAGTAGCCTATACAGACACTGACTGTGCTGCACTAATATTCTACTCGACTGTAGCGCCCAGCGTGGGAAGTTGTTCAACTACTTGACTCACTATCTTCGTCGTGTTAAACATCTCACTGTACTGTAGTATAATACCATGAGTCTTGTAAGAACGAACGCGAGTAGCCTATACAGACACTGACTGTGCTGCACTAATATTCTACTCGACTGTTGCGCCCAGCGTGGGAAGTTGTTCAACTACTTGACTCACTATCTTCGTCGTGTTTAGCGTCTCACTGTACTGTAGTTTAATACCACGAGTCTTGTAAGAACGAACGCGAGTAGCCTATACAGACACTGACTGTGCTGCACTAATATTCTACTCGACTGTTGCGCCCAGCGTGGGAATTTGTTCAACTACTTGACTCACTATCTTCGTCGTGTTCAGCGTCTCACTGTACTGTAGTTTAATACCACGAGTGTTGTTAGAACGAACGCGAGTAGCCTATACAGACACTGTGCTGCACTAATACTAGGAAAACGCTCTGTTTGACGCGTTGATAAGCGAGCGCGTCAATATCTACGAACTTTCTGGCGAAAAGTTTTCAAAGCTAATATGAACAACAATTAACAACAATTCAAGGATGCGCATTGCAAAATTTTTTTCTAATTTCCATAGCTATTATACTTCCCGACATTGTTGGACGTCGGGCAGTGTGTGTTGCTAAGAATTTTCGGTGTCTTGTTTTCGCCGCGGTCCGCCACCGTTACTAACAGTTATTGACAGCAATAGAAATGTAATTTCTACCTCGAATACGTATCTGATCGCGTTTTAATTAGTATATTCGTGACCGGACAAAAATTTACTATAAGATAGCCACCTCACATTTTGCTGTTACTGTTTTTCAGAAAAATATTTTCGAGTAACTTTTGTGTAACTTTGCCAATATTGATCAGATAGCCATTAAATGTACATATTCGTGACCGGAAAAAGCTTTAAAAAAATATGGCTATCTCACATTTTGCCGCCATTTTGTTTCAGAAAAATAATTTGCAGTAACTATGGTGTAACTTTGTAACTTTTCGAACGATTTTGCCTCAAAACTATACACCTTCAATCCACATCGAGGCTTGTAGATGGTTCAAATTTCAAGTTGATAGGATTTTTCGTTCGACCGCTATCGACGGACATAAAAACAAAAAAAAACAAAAAAAAAAAAACAAACAGAATGAAGTGCCGTTAGAGTCTAGTACGGTAGAAAAAAAAAACAAAAAAAACAAAAAAAACAGAACGAAGTGCCATAAGAGTCAAGTGGAAACGCTCGCTTCGCTCGCTTAATTAATTATACTCGACTGTTGCGCCCAGCGTGGGAAGTTGTTCAACTACTTGACTCACTATCTTCGTCGTGTTAAACATCTCACTGTACTGTAGTTCAATACCACGAGTCTTGTGAGAACGAACGCGAGTAGCCTATACAGACACTGACTGTGCTGCACTAATATTACACTCGACTGTTGCGCCCAGCGTGGGAAGTTGTTCAACTACTTGACTCACTATCTTCGACGTGTTTAGCGTCTCACTGTACTGTAGTTGAATGCCATGAGTCTTGTAAGAACGAACGCGAGTAGCGTTTACAGACACTGACTGTGCTGCACTAATATTACACTCGACTGTTGCGCCCAGCGTGGGAAGTTGTTCAACTACTTGACTCACTATCTTCGTCGTGTTAAACATCTCACTGTACTGTAGTATAATACCATGAGTCTTGTAAGAACGAACGCGAGTAGCGTTTACAGACACTGACTGTGCTGCACTAATATTACACTCGACTGTTGCGCCCAGCGTGGGAAGTTGTTCAACTACTTGACTCACTATCTTCATCGTGCTAAGCGTCTCACTGTACTGTAGTTGAATACCATGAGTCTTGTAAGAACGAACGCGAGTAGCCTATACAGACACTGACTGTGCTCCACTAATATTCTACTCGACTGTTGCGCCCAGCGTGGGAAGTTGTTCAACTACTTGACTCACTATCTTCGTCGTGTTAAACATCTCACTGTACTGTAGTATAATACCATGAGTCTTGTAAGAACGAACGCGAGTAGCGTTTACAGACACTGACTGTGCTGCACTAATATTACACTCGACTGTTGCGCCCAGCGTGGGAAGTTGTTCAACTACTTGACTCACTATCTTCGTCGTGTTAAACATCTCACTGTACTGTAGTATAATACCATGAGTCTTGTTAGAACGAACGCGAGTAGCCTATACAGACACTGACTGTGCTGCACTAATATTCTACTCGACTGTTGCGCCCAGCGTGGGAAGTTGTTCAACTACTTGACTCACTATCTTCGTCGTGTTAAACATCTCACTGTACTGTAGTATAATACCATGAGTCTTGTTAGAACGAACGCGAGTAGCCTATACAGACACTGACTGTGCTGCACTAATATTCTACTCGACTGTTGCGCCCAGCGTTGGAAGTTGTTCAACTACTTGACTCACTATCTTCGTCGTGTTAAACATCTCACTGTACTGTAGTTGAATACCATGAGTCTTGTAAGAACGAACGCGAGTAGCGTTTACAGACACTGACTGTGCTGCACTAATATTCTACTCGACTGTTGCGCCCAGCGTGGGAAGTTGTTCAACTACTTGACTCACTATCTTCGTCGTGTTAAACATCTCACTGTACTATAGTATAATACCATGAGTCTTGTAAGAACGAACGCGAGTAGCCTATACAGACACTGACTGTGCTGCACTAATATTCTACTCGACTGTTGCGCCCAGCGTGGGAAGTTGTTCAACTACTTGACTCACTATCTTCGTCGTGTTAAACATCTCACTGTACTGTAGTATAATACCATGAGTCTTGTTAGAACGAACGCGAGTAGCCTATACAGACACTGACTGTGCTGCACTAATATTCTACTCGACTGTTGCGCCCAGCGTGGGAAGTTGTTCAACTACTTGACTCACTATCTTCGTCGTGTTAAACATCTCACTGTACTGTAGTTGAATACCATGAGTCTTGTAAGAACGAACGCGAGTAGCGTTTACAGACACTGACTGTGCTCCACTAATATTCTACTCGACTGTTGCGCCCAGCGTGGGAAGTTGTTCAACTACTTGACTCACTATCTTCGTCGTGTTAAACATCTCACTGTACTGTAGTATAATACCATGAGTCTTGTAAGAACGAACGCGAGTAGCGTTTACAGACACTGACTGTGCTGCACTAATATTACACTCGACTGTTGCGCCCAGCGTGGGAAGTTGTTCAACTACTTGACTCACTATCTTCGTCGTGTTAAACATCTCACTGTACTGTAGTATAATACCATGAGTCTTGTAAGAACGAACGCGAGTAGCCTATACAGACACTGACTGTGCTGCACTAATATTCTACTCGACTGTTGCGCCCAGCGTGGGAAGTTGTTCAACTACTTGACTCACTATCTTCGTCGTGTTAAACATCTCACTGTACTGTAGTATAATACCATGAGTCTTGTTAGAACGAACGCGAGTAGCCTATACAGACACTGACTGTGCTGCACTAATATTCTACTCGACTGTTGCGCCCAGCGTGGGAAGTTGTTCAACTACTTGACTCACTATCTTCGTCGTGTTAAACATCTCACTGTACTGTAGTATAATACCATGAGTCTTGTAAGAACGAACGCGAGTAGCGTTTACAGACACTGACTGTGCTGCACTAATATTCTACTCGACTGTTGCGCCCAGCGTGGGAAGTTGTTCAACTACTTGACTCACTATCTTCATCGTGCTAAGCGTCTCACTGTACTGTAGTTGAATACCATGAGTCTTGTAAGAACGAACGCGAGTAGCCTCTACAGACACTGACTGTGCTGCACTTATATTCTACTCGACTGTTGCGCCCAGCGTGGGAAGTTGTTCAACTACTTGACTCACTATCTTCGTCGTGTTAAGCGTCTCACTGTACTGTAGTTGAATACCATGAGTCTTGTAAGAACGAACGCGAGTAGCGTTTACAGACACTGACTGTGCTGCACTAATATTCTACTCGACTGTTGCGCCCAGCGTGGGAAGTTGTTCAACTACTTGACTCACTATCTTCGTCGTGTTAAGCGTCTCACTGTACTGTAGTTGAATACCATGAGTCTTGTAAGAACGAACGCGAGTAGCGTTTACAGACACTGACTGTGCTGCACTAATATTCTACTCGACTGTTGCGCCCAGCGTGGGAAGTTGTTCAACTACTTGACTCACTATCTTCATCGTGCTAAGCGTCTCACTGTACTGTAGTTGAATACCATGAGTCTTGTAAGAACGAACGCGAGTAGCCTATACAGACACTGACTGTGCTGCACTAATATTCTACTCGACTGTTGCGCCCAGCGTGGGAAGTTGTTCAACTACTTGACTCACTATCTACGTCGTGTTAGCGTCTCACTGTGCTGTAGTTGAATACCACGAGTCTTGTAAGAACGAACGCGAGTAGCCTCTACAGACACTGACTGTGCTGCACTTATATTCTACTCGAATGTTGCGCCCAGCGTGGGAAGTTGTTCAACTACTTGACTCACTATCTTCGTCGTGTTAAGCGTCTCACTGTACTGTAGTTTAATACCACGAGTCTTGTAAGAAACAACGCGAGTAGCCTATACAGACACTGTGCTGCACTAATATTCTACTCGACTGTAGCGCCCAGCGTGGGAAGTTGTTCAACTACTTGACTCACTATCTTCGTCGTGTTAAGCGTCTCACTGTACTGTAGTTTAATACCACGAGTCTTGTTAGAACGAACGCGAGTAGCCTATACAGACACTGACTGTGCTGCACTAATATTCTACTCGACTGTTGCGCCCAGCGTGGGAAGTTGTTCAACTACTTGACTCACTATCTTCATCGTGCTAAGCGTCTCACTGTACTGTAGTTTAATACCACGAGTCTTGTAAGAACGAACGCGAGTAGCCTATACAGACACTGACTGTGCTGCACTAATATTCTACTCGACTGTTGCGCCCAGCGTGGGAAGTTGTTCAACTACTTGACTCACTATCTTCGTCGTGTTAAGCGTCTCACTGTACTGTAGTTTAATACCACGAGTCTTGTAAGAAACAACGCGAGTAGCCTATACAGACACTGACTGTGCTGCACTAATATTCTACTCGACTGTTGCGCCCAGCGTGGGAAGTTGTTCAACTACTTGACTCACTATCTTCGTCGTGTTAAGCGTCTCACTGTACTGTAGTTTAATACCACGAGTCTTGTAAGAAACAACGCGAGTAGCCTATACAGACACTGACTGTGCTGCACTAATATTCTACTCGACTGTTGCGCCCAGCGTGGGAAGTTGTTCAACTACTTGACTCACTATCTTCGTCGTGTTTAACATCTCACTGTACTGTAGTTGAATACCACGACAGAACAAAGTTGCTTAAACATAAGTATTCTCATGTTTACAAAAAAGCAGTGTTAAACATCTCACTGTACTGTATTAAAATGCAACGACAGAACAAAGTTGCCTCAACATAAGTATTCTCATGCTTACAAAATAGCAGTGTTAAAAATCTCACTGTACTGTAGTTGAATACCACGACAGAACAAAGTTGCATCAACATAAGTATTCTCATGCTTACAAAATAGCAGTGTTAAACATCTCACTGTACTGTAGTTCAATACCACGACAGAACAAAGTTGCCTCAACATAAGTATTCTCATGCTTACAAAATAGCAGTGTTAAACATCTCACTGTACTGTAGTTGAATACCACGACAGAACAAAGTTGCCTCAACATAAGTATTCTCATGCTTACAAAATAGCAGTGTTAAACATCTCACTGTACTGTAGTTTAATGCAACGACAGAACAAAGTTGCCTCAACAAGTATTCTCATGCTTACAAAATAGCAGTGTTAAACCTCTCACTGTACTGTAGTTTAATGCAACGACAGAACAAAGTTGCCTTAACATAAGTATTCTCATGCTTACAAAATAGCAGTGTTAAACATCTCACTGTACTGTAGTTGAATACCACGACAGAACAAAGTTGCCTCAACATAAGTATTCTCATGCTTACAAAATAGCAGTGTTAAACATCTCACTGTACTGTAGTTTAATGCAACGACAGAACAAAGTTGCCTCAACATAAGTATTCTCATGCTTACAAAATAGCAGTGTTAAACATCTCACTGTACTGTAGTTGAATACCACGACAGAACAAAGTTTCCTCAACATAAGTATTCTCATGCTTACAAAATAGCAGTGTTAAACATCTCACTGTTCTGTAGTTTAATGCAACGACAGAACAAAGTTGCCTCAACATAAGTATTCTCATGCTTACAAAATAGCAGTGTTAAACATCTCACTGTACTGTAGTTGAATACCACGACAGAACAAAGTTGCCTCAACATAAGTATTCTCATGCTTACAAAATAGCAGTGTTAAACATCTCACTGTACTGTAGTTGAATACCACGACAGAACAAAGTTGCCTCAACATAAGTATTCTCATGCTTACAAAATAGCAGTGTTAAACATCTCATTGTACTGTAGTTTAATGCAACGACAGAACAAAGTTGCCTCAACATTAAGTATTCTCATGCTTACAAAATAGCAGTGTTAAACATCTCACTGTACTGTAGTTGAATACCACGACAGAACAAAGTTGCCTCAACAAGTATTCTCATGCTTACAAAATAGCAGTGTTAAACATCTCACTGTACTGTAGTTGAATACCACGACAGAACAAAGTTGCCTCAACATAAGTATTCTCATGCTTACAAAATAGCAGTGTTAAACATCTCACTGTACTGTAGTTTAATGCAACGACAGAACAAAGTTGCCTCAACATAAGTATTCTTATGCTTACAAAATAGCAGTGTTAAACATCTCACTGTTCTGTAGTTGAATACCACGACAGAACAAAGTTGCCTCAACATAAGTATTCTCATGCTTACAAAATAGCAGTGTTAAACATCTCACTGTTCTGTAGTTTAATGCAACGACAGAACAAAGTTGCCTCGACATAAGTATTCTCATGCTTACAAAATAGCAGTGTTTAACATCTCACTGTACTGTTGTTTAATGCAACGACAGAACAAAGTTGCCTCAACATAAGTATTCTTATGCTTACAAAATAGCAGTGTTAAACATCTCACTGTACTGTAGTTGAATACCACGACAGAACAAAGTTGCCTCAACATAAGTATTCTTATGCTTACAAAATAGCAGTGTTAAACATCTCACTGTTCTGTAGTTGAATACCACGACATAACAAAGTTGCCTCAACATAAGTATTCTCATGCTTACAAAATAGCAGTGTTAAACATCTCACTGTACTGTAGTTGAATACCACGACAGAACAAAGTTGCCTCAACATAAGTATTCTCATGCTTACAAAATAGCAGTGTTAAACATCTCACTGTTCTGTAGTTTAATACCACGACAGAACAAAGTTGCCTCAACATAAGTATTCTCATGCTTACAAAATAGCAGTGTTAAACATCTCACTGTACTGTAGTTTTATGCAACGACAGAACAAAGTTGCCTCAACATAAGTATTCTCATGCTTACAAAATAGCAGTGTTAAACATCTCACTGTACTGTAGTTGAATACCACGACAGAACAAAGTTGCCTCAACATAAGTATTCTCATGCTACAAAATAGCAGTGTTAAACATCTCACTGTTCTGTAGTTTAATGCAACGACAGAACAAAGTTGCCTCAACATAGGTATTCTCATGCATACAAAATAGCAGTGTTAAACATCTCACTGTTCTGTAGTTTAATGCAACGACAGAACAAAGTTGCCTCAACATAAGTATTCTCATGCTTACAAAATAGCAGTGTTAAACATCTCACTGTACTGTAGTTTAATACCACGACAGAACAAAGTTGCCTCAACATAAGTATTCTCATGCTTACAAAATAGCAGTGTTAAACATCTCACTTTACTGTAGTTGAATACCACGACATAACAAAGTTGCCTCAACATAAGTATTCTCATGCTTACAAAATAGCAGTATTAAACATCTCACTGTACTGTAGTTGAATACCACGACAGAACAAAGTTGCCTCAACATAAGTATTCTCATGCTTACAAAATAGCAGTATTAAACATCTCACTTTACTGTAGTTGAATACCACGACATAACAAAGTTGCCTCAACATAAGTATTCTCATGCTTACAAAATAGCAGTATTAAACATCTCACTGTACTGTAGTTGAATACCACGACATAACAAAGTTGCCTCAACATAAGTATTCTCATGCTTACAAAATAGCAGTATTAAACATCTCACTTTACTGTAGTTGAATACCACGACATAACAAAGTTGCCTCAACATAAGTATTCTCATGCTTACAAAATAGCAGTATTAAACATCTCACTGTACTGTAGTTGAATACCACGATATAACAAAGTTGCCTCAACATAAGTATTCTCATGCTTACAAAATAGCAGTGTTAAACATCTCACTGTACTGTAGTTTAATACCACGACAGAACAAAGTTGCCTCAACATAAGTATTCTCATGCTTACAAAATAGCAGTGTTAAACATCTCACTGTACTGTAGTTTAATGCAACGACAGAACAAAGTTGCCTCAACATAAGTATTCTCATGCTTACAAAATAGCAGTGTTAAACATCTCACTGAACTGTAGTTGAATACCACGACAGAACAAAGTTGCCTCAACATAAGTATTCTCATGCTTACAAAATAGCAGTGTTAAACCTCTCACTGTACTGTAGTTTAATGCAACGACAGAACAAAGTTGCCTCAACATAAGTATTCTCATGCTACAAAATAGCAGGGGTAAACATCTCACTGTACTGTAGTTGAATACCACGACAGAACAAAGTTGCCTCAACATAAGTATTCTCATGCTACAAAATAGCAGGGGTAAACATCTCACTGTACTGTAGTTGAATACCACGACAGAACAAAGTTGCCTCAACATAAGTATTCTCATGCTACAAAATAGCAGTGTTAAACATCTCACTGTTCTGTAGTTTAATGCAACGACAGAACAAAGTTGCCTCAACATAGGTATTCTCATGCTTACAAAATAGCAGTGTTAAACATCTCACTGTTCTGTAGTTTAATGCAACGACAGAACAAAGTTGCCTCAACATAAGTATTCTCATGCTTACAAAATAGCAGTGTTAAACATCTCACTGTACTGTAGTTGAATACCACGACAGAACAAAGTTGCCTCAACATAAGTATTCTCATGCTTACAAAATAGCAGTGTTAAACATCTCACTGTACTGTAGTTAAATGCAAGGACAGAACAAAGTTGCCTCAACATAAGTATTCTCATGCTTACAAAATAGCAGTGTTAAACATCTCACTGTACTGTAGTTGAATACCACGACAGAACAAAGTTGCCTCAACATAAGTATTCTCATGCTTACAAAATAGCACAGTCCAATGGCACCAACTTTATAATTTCTACTTCTCTAATTTACGACGTATGGTTGGTTATCCTGGAAATGCTCAACACAGTGGTTGTTGCTAATGAGACTTGTAACACTCTATACTTAGAAGAAGCCTTCTTTTACGAATGTGTGAAGGTACGCAAGGAATATGTTGATTTTCGTTAAACCAGCGTGTATGAAACGGGCTGTTTATCTGAGGTCGGTGTGAGTTCGGTGGGGCTTTAATATATTGTATAGAGCACTCAAAATAGACTAGATGCATTCTGGTGGCAAGAAAATAAACTTCTATTAGGAGTGGTTTAGCTGTCAATTTTCATTGTTCTTTTATTGTTATTATTCATCAATGGCGCTGAAAGGAGGTTGCTAGTTTTGAGTCCTAAACCATAGTTAGGCGAGGAGTGCAGGCGTGGGCAGTGTTTGGACCGTCTGATAGATTGTCAGAGGCTCTGTGTGCAATATCAAAAATAAGAAGAAACAAATCTCCCTGTATGTGTGACATTCTCTAGTATTCTGTGTATTTAGTGTGTTGTTTTAGTTTGTGTGTATTTAGTTATACTTTTTATTGTATTCCACTGTCTGAGGGGGGGGGGGCCGTCTGGGCCCGGGGAAGAATAGGTCCAGAGTGACTCTGCTAGTCGTAAGAGGCGACGAAAGAAGACCCTGTCCCTTTCCCCACCACTGTCTCACTGAATATGTCTCCTCCTACTTGGCCCTGCCCTCCCTTGCTGGACTCCCGTATGACGACCCACGCGACGCACAATGGATCTGATTTGGATGTGGCTTTATTCTCCATTATCATCTTTCTCATCTTCATTATCACCCGCTCATCGTCTCGATTAGCCATTGTTGCAAAAATATGAGACGTTAAGCCCCATTAATTAATTAATCAATCACTGTCTGAGGGCTTTGAAATAAAAGGATCAGTCAAAAAAGTATTTACAATCATTGCTGTAGACTCAATTGACCGGTTTGTCTATCTACGGTTTACTATAGTCTAGGTCGCTGGTTCCATGCGACAATCAGCGTGCATGTGTTTTAGATGTGTATCGCGTTGCCAACTTGCGAACAATAAGTCACAACACGGGCCAGGTCGATATCTCAGAGGTGGAACCTCGTTAGCAAGCAAGATATCATCGTACTAAAGAGCGTGATAACCAAGCGTAGCAATTAACATGCTGCAGGCTCAAGTGTTCTTACCAAGGAGCATTGTAATTGTGTTAGGTCCAGTCTTACAATGTCCCAATAACTACTTATTCGTCGAATAGCTTGTTTTCTCCATGGCAACGACCAATCAAAACCCTTGAAATCTTCCAAATAGCTTAATTGCTACAAATAACTTTCTTATCGGGAGATTGTAAGACCGGCCCTTAAAGTAATTTTAAGTAGGCTTACGCTAATAGAAAAACTGAAGTGAGCGTACAATACAATATTTAGTGTGAAGTTATATGATTGTTTTATCTCATGAAATAAAAAAAATTAAAAAATATCATCGTTGAGAAATGAAAAGTGTATCCTGAGTAGCACAGAACCTTATTTATCCAGAATGAGAATGCTATAATTATGAATACGAACATGACATGTTGACTGAGTGTTGGGCATGACCAAATGCTTAAAAAAATAAAGTCGAGAACAGCAAAGAAGATGTTTAAGACGTGGTTGAGTGTTTTGTAATTTAAAATGCACATTACATTTTATACGTTCGATATTTTCAATCTATTCCAGTATTTCGATGAAATAATCTTACTGTTTATATCTTAGGACATACTTGCGGAAGAATACACCCATATAATTCTCCATGTAAACGTCATCAGTGTCAGAACCTGCAGTTAAAGCGAGCAATATAGTGTATTCAAAACATTCACCGAAGAGACGGATTATACGGAACAATACAAGCTGCAAACATTTATCTGCTTGTTAATCTTACTTTAGAGAGCTTTGCTGTAAATTGACTCGTTGACGAGACGCAGAAAATACAAGTTTCAGACAATAGACCACCATCGTTTGAAATTTATCGCCGGTTTCGCATAAACTTTGAAAGTCATGGAGTATAAATCAGTTGTAGAAACCCGCTGCCGCTCACAAGAAACTTCCCATGAGGAATATGAAATTCAAAACACCGCACCGATATTATGATATTGGCCCGCGGTTATGTCCACTCTCCAATATATATATAAATCAAGACTAGTAAAGAGATCTCCTTTATCGACACCTCTTCAGACAGTTCACGAGTTCCTACATGTGTGAGACATATCAAAAACACAATCTTTAGAAGTTTTAGATTTGAAGTAAGACTGCGGTCAAGTTAGACGGCGCTTAGCAAAGCTAATAATAGATTATGTCAAGCTTACTTTAATATCCTCTATATCTAGACCTTGGTCAAGTATTTAAAAGTTCCAGTACATGAACAGTACGATAAAAAAACAAACATTGCGAACTTGCTAGATTCACACAGCCAGGAACGCTCACGAAGTATCCCGAAGAGGAAGTTGATATCCTTGAGTTCCTTTTGCCTGTCGAGTGTACATCAGAACTATACTTCAAAACTAACACGGTCAAGTTAGTTCAATAGTGCTACCGATAGATGTAGCTTAGCGCTAACATGCGCAATGTGGTCCGTGGCTTAGTTGAGAACAGAAAATCAGTCGATCTTCCGTCGATCTTCACAAATGATGTACACTTCTACTATACCTGGCTAGCACAAACATGAGACGAAATCACCGAATTCATTATCGGAAGCCATAACAGAAGTTCAACCATGCGCACATTTCTTGAAAACCCAACATGTAGTCAAATAATAGGAGTCCACACAACAAACAAACGATTACAATTGATTACTTTTTGACAGTTCGGACCCAACAAATTTAAGGAAACTGCGGTCGCACTCGGGCTGTACAAACAACTTATTATAAATGCAGTGATAAAATGCCCTGTGGCGTTCTCAGCTTTGCCTAGGAAAAAGTGTATAATCAGGGGTCTTACCAGTTTGTACCGACCCCCGGCAATCCTGAGAAAAGATTCGTTCCAAGGTTTTCCTCAGTCACAAGTTGAGTGCTAGGAACCCAGTCACAAGACACGATGTATCTGGGTAGGTTTCCTTCAAAAATGAAAGAATGTAGTTAGTTTCTAGTTCGACGATATCCGCATAGGACAATATATGGAAGACATCGTTGCTCTCAACAATACTGGCGCACACATCTAATAACACACCACCTACGTTTCCAAAAACAACAACATGGCCATAAATTCTCAGTAGAAACGCAAGAACAGCAGTTATATTTCTATGAAGTAATATAACTTGACATAAACTTGTGTTTTGCTTTTATTGTGAAACGATATTTGAAGCCAAAGAGTTATCGTCAATATACAATATTTCCTATGGAGGAATCTATGTCTACGGTTCAATTCGGTTTTTGATCAAATTATATGGTTAAAAATTGTCGATCTCCTCAGAAAATGTTATTTTAACACCACACATATGTCGTAAATTTTGCCAAAGTAAAGTATATGTATTTATTAATATAATGCACTATAGTGTGCGGCGGCGTGGACGAGAAGGGAGTGTAGCTGGTGTGAAGGGAGTGGGTGTGTAAAATGTGTAAAATGGAGTGTATCTGGTGTGAAAGGAGTGCAGTTGGTATCAAGGGAGTGTATCTGGTGTGAAGGGAGTGTAGCTCGTGTCAAGGGAGTGTCGCTGGTGTGAAGAGAGTGTGTGTGTAAAATGTGTAAAATGGAGTGTATCTGGTGTGAAAGGAGTGCAGTTGGTATCAAGGGAGTGTAGCTGGTGTGAAGAAAGTGTAGCTTATGTAAAATGGAGTGCATCTGTAGTGTGAAAGAGTGCATCTGGTGTGAACGGAGTGCATCTGGTGTGAAAGGAGTGCAGTTAGTGTGAAGGAAGTGTAGCTTATGTAAAATGGAGTGCATCTGTAGTGTGAAAGAGTGCAGCTGGTGTGAACGGAGTGCATCTGGTGTGAAAGGAGTGCAGTTAGTATAAAGGGAGTGTACCTAGTGTGAAGGGAGTGTAGCTAGTGTGAAGGGAGTGTAGCTGGTGTGAAGGGAGTGTAGCTAGTGTGAAGGGAGTGTAGCTGGTGAGAAGGGAGTGTAGCTTGTGTGAAGGGAGTGTAGCTGGTGTGAAGGGAGTGTTGCTAGTGTGAAGGGAGTGTAGCTGGTGTGCGGCGTGGACGAGAAGGGAGTGTAGCCCGAGGGTGGGCTTGCGCGCTACGGCCAGGCTGGATCTATACCCCTGACCCCCTGCTTGGAGCCTCAGTGTTCACTGTGAAGGGAGTGTAGCTAGTGTGAAGGGAGTGTAGCTGGTGTGAAGGGAGTGTAGCTAGTGTGAAGGGAGTGTAGCTGGTGAGAAGGGAGTGTAGCTTGTGTGAAGGGAGTGTAGCTGGTGTGAAGGGAGTGTAGCTGGTGTGCGGCGTGGACGAGAAGGGAGTGTAGCCCGAGGGTGGGCTTGCGCGCTACGGCCAGGCTGGATCTATACCCCTGACCCCCTGCTTGGAGCCTCAGTGTTCACTGTGAAGGGAGTGTAGCTAGTGTGAAGGGAGTGTAGCTAGTGTGAAGGGAGTGTAGCTGGTGTGAAGGGAGTGTAGCTGGTGTGCGGCGTGGACGAGAAGGGAGTGTAGCTGGTGTGCGGCGTGGACGAGAAGGGAGTGTAGCCCGAGGGTGGGCTTGCGCGCTACGGCCAGGCTGGATCTATACCCCTGACCCCCTGCTTGGAGCCTCAGTGTTCACTGTGAAGGGAGTGTAGCTAGTGTGAAGGGAGTGTAGCTGGTGTGAAGGGAGTGTAGCTGGTGTGCGGCGTGAACGAGAAGGGAGTGTAGCCCGAGGGTGGGCTTGCGCGCTACGGCCAGGCTGGATCTAT